>BLBF01000067.1:12745576-12772097 GCA_015471245.1 Laticauda colubrina
TGACTGACTGACTGACTGACTGACTGACTGACTGACTGACTGACTGATTGATTGGTTTCCAAGCTATATTGAAAGGAGATGGGTTGGCCACCAAAGCTAGGGGTCACTGGAGCCAGGAGCAGGTGGGTCAGACACTTTCCAACCTGCTGCTCCTTCCTCCCTTGCTCTCTTCTTCCCACAACAGAGTTCAGAACTGACTGTTCCCACATGGGCCTTGGAGATCAGCCAGGAGATGTACATGATACAAAGACTGTCAGCGTTCCACCTCTGCTTGTCTTCTCCCCTCTTTGAAAGGAGCCACCTGAGAGGAACTGCTTCATAAAACAGGGGGGAAAGGGAGAAAAAGAGGAAGGCTGACCTCCTTGGACTAATTCATCAAACTCCATATTTGTAAGAGATATGAAGGTGAAACCTCACCCTGAAACATTTGCCTGCGTGCCTCTTTGGCAAAGTCTGTCTCTATGCCCAGTGGGCAAAAGATGGCAGCAAAGAGCTAAGAATAAATGAGGCTCTCCAGCCAGACCTTTAAGAAAGGTTTCCCCAAAGAAGTGGGAAGTGGGGGCGGTGGGGTGAGATTTTCATGGAAGGATTGGGAAATGACTCACAGCAGAAAGCGCCTTCAGGATTCCAGCCGCAAACAGGGCTTTTCTGTGCCATGAAAGGCAGCCAGTCTTGAAGGAGGATAATCTGAAGACCCAGCTCCCTTGAGAAGCCCATCCTGCTGGGAAAGGTAGAAGGGAGGGAGGGAGAGAGGGAGGGAGGGAGGGAGGGAGGAAGGAAGGAAGGAAGGAAGGAAGGAAGGAAGGAAGGAAGGAAGGAAGGAAGGAAGGAAGGAAAAGGAGAAGAGGATCAGCTTTGAGACAGATAAACTCGAAAAATGACGGTTGGATCATGGGAAGGACCAAGTTGGAGGCAGATCCTCCTGCAGAAAATCTATCTACGTGGCTCCTTAGAATTCACACCAACTTGGCCATATAAACAATCCACTGGCCGATCAATCGGAGAGCCCAGCCCTTCCTTCTCCCCGTCTGCTGCCCTTCTTCCTATGCCGTTTGAAAGTTCGGGTTTAGGGACTGGCTGCCTGGTCTGAAGGGGACCTTTGCAGACGGGGGCAAAAGGGACCCCTCCTCATGGGGAGCCTCCGAGCTGGGCCTTTTCCCCAGGCCTTCCTTCCAGTCGTTGCTTCCCCTCGCATGGAAATGTTGGCAAACAGGCGCTTCTTTCCTTGCAGAGTCCAGCCATCCAACCGAGGCATATGGATAGTCCTCAACTTATGACCGTTACAGCCAAGGACATTGGGGGAAAGTCTTTGCCCTCACAGTTGTGACAGGTCACGTGACCAAAAATTGGGCGCTTGGCAGCTGCCATGGATCAATGGTGGTTGCAGAGTCCTGGGATCAGGTGGTCATCCTCTGTGAACCAGCCAGCTTCCCACAAGGCAAAGTCAATGGGGAGAACTGGATTTGCTCAAGGATGAGGCACGACTCACATAGCAACTGCCTTGTTTAGCAGCCGAAGTTGTGGTTGTAAGTCAAGGACTTCCAAAGGATTTTTGCAACCACCGACTAAGCCTCCCCTGGGCCAGCAGAGGCCGCCCCAGGCCTCGGAACCGAGAGAGCTGGGGGGCAGCATTTCTGTCCTCTGAAATATGGGGCTGCAGGAGTGGGGGCTGGCAGAGGGCAGGGCCGAGGGAAGGGCCCAAGCTGCCAGCTGCCTAGGGTGAGGCTCTTCTCCTGACCCTTCCGGAATGTGTTCCAAGAAGCTGCCCAGGATGTCCCTTCGGAAAGGGAGCCCTTCTCCGCCTGGGGAGAAGGAAGCCTGGGTGGGGGGAGACTTCAACCTTCTCCTGCCCCCTTCATGAGGGAAACGGAGCATTCATGCCCCCAACTGGGTCTCCATCTAAAGTGACAGATGAGCCTGGGGGGCTGGGCAGCAAGGCGCAAACTCATACACCTTCTCCTGGTGCGACCGGGCTTTGCAGCTCGACCCACCTCTGTGGGTGACTCATGCCCGGCCATCTGGGAAGAGAGGGGACTTGGAGCCCTTGGGCTTCTCCTCCAGAGGCTCTTCGGATTATAGCTCTCAATGGCTGCCTGTCTCCTTGGAAGTCCCACTTGGAAATAGGGATCATTGCTCAACCAGCCGGGGCCTCTGGTTGCCCCAGCTTCAAACGTTCCCTCTCTCCTGCTTTCTTTGTGAACGAAGAGAAATCAGACGTCTTCCTCGTCATCTGGTGTCAACAAAACAAAGTGAGCTGGGAAGGCTGGCAAAATGTCTGAGAGGAACCGGGATTTGGCTCCTTCTGGCTTCAGATGCAGGGATTGGCAGACTGCTTGGGGTGGGTGTTTCCCACCCATTGATAAAACAGGTGCTGCCAGGCAGCTGTGGGTCAGCAGCACAACAGACACACAACATCTTGCAAGGCTACCTCAGTCAACCCAGTCTCTACCAGAGAGAAGGGAACATACAACCACAGCAATCAGCATGGCCAAGAGTAGAACAAATGGCACATATATGCTGACAATACCATGACATCCACTTGATCTTCCAGTCAAATGAAAAAGATTACATACACACACACACACACACACACACACACACTGAGTGAGGTATAACAAAGCAAAGTAACAGAGTTGGAAGGGACCTTGGAGGTCTTCTAGTCCAACCCTCTGTCCAAGCAAGAGACCTAGGCTTATACCATTCCAGATAAATGGCTCTCCAATCTCTTTTAAAAACCTCCGGTGATGAAGAAGCAACCACAACTTCCAGTAGCAATCAGATTTAAACAATCAACCAACACAATTGCATGTCTTATTGGGGGGGGGGGGAATAAATAGTTTGGCTTCCCCATATGGGCCAAAGGCATGAGAAAAGAAAGTCTTGTTTTCCAAAAATTCTGGAAGAGGGGCTCCTTCATAAAGTGGGGGTGGTACCTAGAATGCCTCACCCACAACTTGTGGGTCTCAGAAGGAAAGTGAGGCTGAGCAGCAACTCTCACTGGGAGCAAACGCCTTGGGCTGATTTTATAGAAGTGTTATGCAGCATTCAGGAAGCCAAGTCAAGCTACTTCCCTGCAACCTTCCCACCTCAGGAGACTCCCCACAAGCTGTGGTGCTAAGCATCTCTTCACATGACAGTGCTGAGCTGCCTCCCATGTGCATCGATTCAATGGCTTTCCAAGCGGAGAGCATCTGACGGGCTGCCGGCTTTTCTTCAACTGGTTTATCAGATCGACCAGCCCAGAATAAAATGTTATGGGCTCACTTACTTCACAGCCTCTAGATAATCTTTTTAATTAAAGTGCCAAACAGCTGCCGTGCGAGGCGATAGATCACCAGTCCCTGGCCAATATTTACACCTCGGTGAACTGAAGAAATCCAACACATTTCAACAAAACAAATATCAAGAAAACCCCCAGCCAAGATCTAGCTCAATGGTGCCCACAGGATTTGGGGCTGGGGGCGGGAGGCACTCAGGATTTGAAAGGGGCTGGGGATTCATTCAAGGCTGCAAAGCAGGAGAAGGTCGTGAATCTGGGCTTCTCTCAATCTATCCAAGCTTAGACTGACTCTGAAAAGAAACAACCCCAGACTGCAGTTTCAATGTCCAAGGTGAGACGGGGAGATCGGACATCAACAATGGCCACCGATCCTGACCCTGCTTAAATCTTTCAGATCTTGGAAAGGTCAAGCTTAGGCAGGGGGGAAGGGGTCTTTTGGGACCCAGCCAGACGTGGCAATGATCTACAAGATGCCAAGTCCTGCTAAGTCCTTGGCGTATCCCAAGCCAACATGCCGTCTTCTGCCAACCCTGACCTGAAGCCCAGGAGTGAAAGTGGGGGTGCTCTTCAGGCCAGGAAACCCACTGAGGGCAGAAGCCAGGCCTAAACCCTGTCCCTCCTCCCTCCCTCCCTTCCACATCATCCATCTCACTGTTAAGGTCAGGTGCCAGCAACCAGGAGCCAGGACAGAGGCATTTATTCCATGCAATCAACACACAACGATCTGATCGACTAACAGTGAAGCCAAATTGGCGCCAGGTAAGAGTCAGCAGATAAGGGACTGGACTTAGGTCCCTTTCAGGGGTGCAAGGTCTCCAGGAAGACGAGGCTCTTGGCCCAGCCCTCCAGGCCCAGCCTGGCCATCTCCTGCACTGACATTTCCCTAACGTGGCTTGACTCCTGACAGTTGCTTCTTTGTGACTAAGCTAAAAGTCTCCTGTTTGTTCTTCTGAAACTTCTGGTTCTCACCTGGTCTGGTGTCCAGATGGCCCTCCCCTTCCAGAAGCTGGCTCCCTATGACCCAGGGATTGAAAAGCAGCCACAGCAGCAGCAACAGCAGCTCAGTTGTGAGCAACACTCATTGGCATGACGCTTGTTTACCCAACAGCTGGCCTGATGGCTGCCTGTACAGTCTTCTATTGCAGGGGCTGAGGGTGGGGTGCAGATGCCTTATTCCCATCTCCACTCTTGGCAGAATCTGCCAATTGCCCAAGAGGGAATCACTGGCTTGTTTAAAAGCAACGAGCAAGCTGCTTTGGCGCTCTGATTAGCCCAATCCCTCTTGCAGCAATTGCTGGATTTAACCGGATGTACGACTGAGCCTGTCGGAGGGCGCGTTTGCTCCCACAGACCCCCTGAGTGGGCTAATGGGTGCCCGGCTAGGAATCGGGCAGACCAGATCAGCTCCAGTGGAAAACAGGTTGCTCCAGATTCAGCCAAAATGCTTCCAGCCCCTTCGTCATGCTTGAGAGGTTTCCCAGCCTCCTGCCTTACACCTGGAGTGCAGAAGCGACAGATGAGTTGAAGAGGAGGGCAGGAAGGAAGGCCAAGGTCGCTCCCATCCAGAGGGGCTACGAGAGGACAAACCCTGAAACCTGCTCCAGTCCTTCTGCAGCCGGCGGCCAGGGGGTGCAGAGCCAAAGCAGCCAGCGGCTGGGGCGAAGGAGGCCCCTCCTGTTGAAGGCAACTCCGTAAGACTCCGGAGACTCCGCCACCGCTGGAGTGGTTGCACTTTAACGTGACGGGTGGGAGAAGTCATTAGATGCATGCAAAGTCTTCTCCTTTTAAAACATGTATAGATGTATTTTATTTTTTATTGTTTTGCGAAAAGAAAAGAAAGCCTCAAAACTAAATTCAGGGGAAACATAGCCAAGGTGTACACCAAGGGAACATGTTCTTTGTGAATATATGTATATGCCCACAGTCTTGGAGAGACGGCAGTCATTCTAAACATACGTGTTCTAGGAATCCAGGGTGGGAATAACAGAATAAGAGAGAGTTGGAAGGAGACCTTGGAGGTCTTCTAGTCCATCCCCCTGCTCAGGCAAGAAACCCTGTACCATTTCAGACAAATGGCTATCCAGCCTCTTCTTAAAAACTTCCAGTATTGTAGCACCCACAACTTCTGGAGACAAGCTATTCCCCCAATTGTCCTCCCTATCAGGAAATTCCTCCTGAGTTCCAGGTTGCTTCTCTCCTTGATTAATTTCCACCCGTTGCTTCTTGTCCTGCCCTCAGGGGCTTTGGAGGATAGCTTGACTCCCTCTTCTTTGGGGCAGCCCCTGACATACTGGAACTCTTGGTCCTTCTTTTCATTAAGCTGGACATACCCAGTTCCTGCAACCGTCCTTCATATGTTTTAGCTTCCAGTCCCCTAATCCTCTTGGTTGCTTTTCTCTGCACTCTTTCCAGAGTCTCAACATCTGGATGCAGGATTCCAAGTATGGCCTTACCAAGGCTCCATAAAGTTCTGTTAACACTTCTACTTCCATCCCTCTGTTTATACAGCCAAGAACTGTGTTGGCTTTTTTGGCCGCTGCAGCAGGGAGATGGGAAGGTAAGTGATGACATGATTTCGTGGGCCAGATGATGCAAAGCAGTTTGCTTGTATTGGCCACTATTGCAGCTTCCTCTGGATGCACCGATCTGGGTTTTGAACAGACTCTGCAAACAAGATCAAGCAGGACATCAAAGGTCTCCCCCAGAGCTTTGAAGATAAGTCCCAGACCTCAGGCCAAGGCTCAGCAGGTGTCTTGGAGGCTGGCCCAGCTCCCCCAGACTCTTTATCAGCATGAAATCAAAGAAACAATGGGTTGCTCTCTCCACACACTGGGGTGAGTGTGCCAAAGCCTTTTCTGTGGACTCCTTGGTGGTCTCTGAGCTTAATTATTTGCTTGCAGTTGTTTCATTACTTAACTAGGTAACATCACCAATGATGGGCAGGCTGCTTTGGAGCAAGCCCCAGACTCACTAATACTGATGTTACCGATGGTAGTTGGGTCATGAAACATCTGCAAACAAGCAACCAAGCTCAGAGAGCACCAAGGACTCTTTATTTCAATCCTGAGCCACAAAGTTTCTCTCCTTTTTCATCTTCTCCTGACTACAGGCATTCCATCTCTTTCTCCTTGCTCCATGAATCAACATAGAGTTTGCTCAGGGCATGTGTAGCATGGACATGTGAGAGACACCACACTGAGATCGCATGCATCATTATGGAAATTGTGTCCTCTGCATAATTTCATCACAATCTGCGTGGCATCACTTCCCTGCCGGGCCCTCCGCAGATGTTGAGGCTGGGTGTCTGCAAGCCAAGCAGCTGAATGTTTGTCAGAGAACAGCTGGCTCTCTGCTGCCTTCCCCATTTGACATTTGTACAGATGGGATCATTTATTGGGGAAAACATTATTTTTACAACCAACCATCAAATCTGACTTGAGGTGGTTGTTCACTAGAGAGATGTTGTGCTAATTTTTCAGCCAAGGCCATTTTCTACACCTTTAACTAGCAGGGATCCAGAAGAGGCTGTCCTTTAGTTTTGCAATAGTGAACTTTGTGGCTAAAATAGAGCGGAATCCATCTCCCGCCTCGCTCCACTTTATATGCATTCGGCAGCCGAGGCAGGAAGGCAACTGCAGGGCCCGTTCATTCGTGGCTTGCAGAGGATTGTCTCTTTATCTTCTCTGCAGAATCTCCAAGATCATTACAGTTATTACTTTTGCTGCTTTCCAAGAGGCCTGATTGAGAAAATGCAGAGAAGTCAGAATTTCCCACGGGAAGCTAACTACCTCCATCTGGCACAATTGCCTCATCACATTCATTCATGTGTAAAGATAAAACTTGCTTTTTGCACACTGATTTTTCTCCTTGAATATTAATTTTATGTCCTTCTTTTCCTGCAGCAAGATATCTTCTTCTTTCAAAGCCAAGAACATCCCCAACAGAATTGGTGTTTGGAAGAAAGCCGCAACTTTGAGAAGCCTTCTTCTCGAACCTCCTGCGTTCCTTGCTCTTTCTCCTTCAGCTTGTCCTCATCAAGACCCACCTCAAAGAGGTCCAAGACTGAGGTGCTGGATAATGGCATCTAGTTACATGAAGCTCTAGATGCCACACTAATACTGATGGTGTTACCTAGTTGGGTTGTGAAACATCTGCAAGCAAGCAACCAAGTTCAGAGAGCACCAAGGACTATATAGTCCTCGTCCTCCTGCTACTTCTCTTCCTCCTCTCTTCTTCCCCCTCCTCCTCTCATTCTCCTCTTCCTCCATTCTGCAAACCCCACTCCTTTCAAGCAGTGAGTTAGGCCACATAACTTTCTACAGATTCATATGCATAGGCTTATCAAATTGTAAATATTTCATAGAAATAATGTGTTTCTCAAACTTAACAACACTTGTTCCTTCTTTAAGAGGCACAGAAAAACAGAAACAGTGAAAAACAGAACACAATATTCCTAGAGGAGCAAAGTAAGAGCAGGACCCCACCTCTCCACCCAGTGCAAAGAGACAAGAGGGAAAAAAATAGCAAAGGTTTCCAAGTTATAGGGTGGGTGCAGATACAGTAGACTCTCTATAGAACTATATATGGAGATGTTGGGGGCTAAATGTCTTAACCCAATTTTATGTAGCCTTTCACGTAATTTCAAGTTGCAAGCAGGTGATTCAGACAGGAGAATTTCAATCTCTATGAGGTGAGAAGCAAGAGAGAGGAGGAGGAGGAGGAGGAGGAGGAGGAGGAGGAGGAGGAGGAGAAGAAGAGGAGGAGGAGGAGGAGGAGGAGGAGGAGGAGGAGGAGGAGGAGGAGGAGGAGGAGGAGGAGGCTGTTTCCTCTTGGGATCCAACCATTCCCTACTTTCAGCTTCATTCAGCACTGGCAACCACACAACCCTTAACACCTGGAGCAGAGAGACCAAGGACAGGGTCCACGGAGGCCCTCTGCTGTCCCTGGTCAGAAGGAACTTTCCTCCAGGGTGGCAGGGGAATTGGGGTTTCCAGAGGGGTGGTCAAAGAATCCCAAAGTCTCTTGGCTGAGGAGGAACACCCAGGAGAAAGGGGGACAGGATTGCTCTGCATAGATAAGTAGAGATAAAGAACCATCTGAGAGATTTAACTCAGCCCCACTTTCCCACAGGGATTGTCCAGGCACATGAAGGCTGTGTGACGCTGCACCTGCAGAACGATGTTGACAGCTACCCAAATTGGTGCTTTGGCTTTTCCAGGGGTGCCATGATTGAGTGCTCAGGAGGAGATGAAAGATATAGGATGCCAGGAGCAAGTGGCACGGGTTAATGTGATGCCTGTACGAGACAGAGAATTCACCAGAGAAGAGGAGGAGGAGGAGGGGGAGGAGGAAGAGAAGGGGGAAGCACCCCAGGGAAGCCATTATTGTGAAGCAGCAAATGACCAACCCTCCCAAGATCTCCAAAAGACAAAGCCAAGTTGGCTCATTAGATGATCATTATAGCCTCCTGTGAACCAGGCATCATTCCTGCAGGGCTTCCGACTTCCA
The DNA here is from genome assembly GCA_015471245.1 of Laticauda colubrina. NCBI lineage: Eukaryota > Metazoa > Chordata > Lepidosauria > Squamata > Elapidae > Laticauda > Laticauda colubrina. Next base: position 12,754,365 of record BLBF01000067.1, read on the forward strand.
AAGCACCTTGTGATTTCCACGGATTAATAAACACCCTCCTGTTCACTTCAGGACAAGCAGTTAAGACTAAGTTGTGGGTCCAGGGTGGGGAGAAGGGCCCTTCCTTCTTTGCAATCTGCTTCTTCGCTCCCCTCTCGGCGCCTTTGGAGCAGGAGGCCCATTCGTGACCGAGACAGGAGCACAGCTGTATGCAGGGTGCCAACCGGAGCGGCTGGCTGGCCTCACACCACACACAACTGCCAAAGCACACAACCGACCGCACGGAGGCCGAGGATGAAGCGAGCTAAATCCAGCCTCCCTGCCTCTGCCGAGTCGGCTGTCAAGTCAGAGCTGAGAAATTAGAGAAAGATCAATTGGAGACTGCAGCCCAGTGATTGCTTTTCACTGGGATCTTTTGAGCCGAACCCCAGCAGGGGCAAGGAGGGCGAGGCAAGGCAGCCGATATTACGACCAGCCGTTTGAAGTTTATTGTGTGTTAACCTGGCCAACGTGGACTGAGCAGCCCAGAAATACTTCCTAATGAAAGCCCTGATAGAAAATCAATTGTAATTATAGAAGGCCACGGGTATCTTGTTATCTCCTCTGCGGGAACCCTGTTGATTTGTTGACATTTCAAATTACATCTACATTTCAAAAGGAAAGGAGACTTTGGGCGGGGGGAGGGGTAAGGGGGGGGCATATTTTCCACTTGGTGAGTGAGGCCAAACAAGAAGGAGCCCCCCCCCCCATTTTCCAGGAGAGATTTTGGGATTCTACGAAGTGACATGAAGAATTAAAATGGTAACCTCATCAACCTGGGCACCCCCATGCTGGTCATGAAGAGCTGGCCCGGCTCCCTTCCTTCCAAATAACAATTTCTTTCCCAGTTCTCAAAGTCACAGAGCAAGGTTGGCCTTTGAGTCCCAAAGTGCCATTTCTGCCCCACAGATCTGATTTGCAGATGAGTGCTGGGCCTCGGCCAAAGATGACTGGAGTTGAGAAGGAATGAGGCGGCAAAGGAGGCCTTTTACCGTTGCTCAAGGGCATCGTGCATCTCTACTGTTGTGTATCTGCCTGCAGTCTTGACTGTCAAGAGGTGAGGATGTGTCAGGGATCTAGAGTCACATAATGTCTACGGAGCTTCTCAGTCATCCAGGTGATGGTTGTCCCAGAGGTGCTTTTTCAAAAGGCAACTGGACTTTCCTGGTTTTTTCCTTGAAAACATTTTGCTCTTCATCCAAGAAGCTTGGATGCTTCTGGACATCTGAAGAAGCTTCTTGGATGAGAAGCAAAACATTTTCAAAGAAAAAAACAAGGAAGTCCAGTTGCCTTTTGAAAAAGCACCTCTGGGACTAAGGCACAATGCAGTTCAACCAAATGGGAATGCGACCAAGAGATCACAATTAAGCAAACCATGGCTTAGCACAATGGATGAAGCCGCCCTCTCTTTTGTGGAGTTTTCTCCCTAACAAATATGCCAAAATGGACACCCTGGTGCTCAAATTCCACAAGTTAACAGACCCCTTTTGTTTCACCTCCAACTTTGGAAGACCGTGGAGGGCTGCTGTGCATCTCCTTATCAGGGAATTTATCTTTTACCACAAATATGTACTGGTGATTTACAAGGCTCCAAAATCCCATTAAAGACAGCCCTGAAGAGTCTGACACCCCTTTCATAGAGCCAGCCAGGAGCAGCTTTGGCACAAGTAAATAACCCCAGAGGTGGGTGGGGAAGGATAAGAGCAAGCTCATTCATCTCCCGGTATCTCAGGAACATCCCAACGTAGCTGCAACAAAAGATGTCAGAAGAGATAAGGTGCTTTGTGTCACCTGGTTAATGAATCTTCAAAGGAATAAAATCCAAAGCAGAAAAAGGAGTTGGAGAGAAAAGCATAAAAAGGACAATGTTTTACAGAGAATAAAGCTTGAAATCCTTGGGAATGAACTTCAAGCGCATCAAAGCACACAGAATATATAATTTTCATAATAAGTTGGCTCTGTCTGACGAATAAAAACCATCTCTGCCAGATTCAGATAGTGTTTTTCTTCATTCAAGTCTTTAAAAAGTCCACCCCATCCACAAAGATAATGATGGTTCATCATGTGGACTGTCAGAGGGAAAAACCCAGCCTTGCTTTCCACGGATCCCATAACCCAGCTGGAAGGGGATTCATTGAAGGGTTAGGCTTGTTACTCACCTCTCAGGTTCTGATAATCCCACAGTTTTTCTGAGTAGGTGATTCAGCAGCGCACGAAGGAGCCATCCTAGAGCAGGTCTAGATTCCTAGGGATGTGGGGATCCTCCATTGGCAGTGGGGGAATCAGGGGATATAAGGCTGGGCTTGGAAAGGGTCAGGGAGCTGCCTCAGCTCCTCCTCAGCTCAGCAGGGCGTATGTAGAAAATTAACGATTTCCTCTGTGTCCCTACTTTATCTTTGCTGCTCTTGGTCTATGTAGCTTGTAACACATTGGGAGGAGGAGGAGGAGGAGGAGGAGGAGGAGGAGGAGGAGGAGGAGATGATCTTTGATACTGTCTAAGCTTGTTGTTTTCTCGCAAACATTTCATTACCCAAAGAGGTAACATCATCAGTGCCAGAAGGGAGGGGGGTTTGCTCTCTTTTTATACAGGAACCACCTATCTAAAGGTTTGGTTGTCCATCATCATGAGGAAAGATCCCTGGGTAATAGAGACATGTGAGAGGCCCATTTCTCTCAATTCCATTGCTTGGCTCTCTTCCAGGAAGGGGCCCCAGGGATCGCCAACCTCCTCTGCATCCTGACCCAACAGGTAGAGGCACCAAAATGCCAGGAGTCCTCCTGAGAAAATGGGGGGCCCTCCCCGTTCTTCTCCCAGAGGCTATTAAGGGTTCTGGTGCCACCAAGAGCCAACCACGTCAGCCTGAGAAGTTGGTGAAATAAGCAAACCCATCACTCTGCTGCCTTGAGGAGGGTTGGCAGGACGAGTCCATCAAGGGTCACTCATTAATCTCTCTTCCCACTTGAACCAAGAACGTCCTATACGGTGTCCGGTTTCTCTGGCCACCACCAGCCATTTTGCGCCTTTCCCCAACATTTTCTACCAACCTTCCAAAAGCGAAGCTCCCTCCCTTTCTCATCTGACCTCCTCCTCGTTTATTTACTTTTTGACGAGGACACTGGGGTGACATGATCTGCCTACTGCCTCCTTCTTGTAGTATTCGACCCTGACAAGCAAAGGATGAATAATGTTTTCCATTCACTGCAGGGGGAAAAAAAGAGCTCAGAGCTCAGGTCTGCAGTTTGAACAGGCTAGTCTGTTTAGCAGCCACAATTGGAACTGGCAACTCGTCCTTAAGCGAAGTTGTGGCTGCGTGACACCATAATTGCGCTTACGATCCTATTTTCACTTTCCTTCACTTTGCAGACCTGCAAGTTTGCAAGAAGGATTTGGTTGCAAAGTGACTTTTTCACCACCATCGTAACTGCAAACGGTCTCTAAATGAGGACTACCTGTGTTGGAAAACTGACAAAGCTAACACAACCACAACAACAGCTGCCCTGTGAAGAACATGACAGGTACTGCTTCTATGAAAACTGGGCAAATATTTATGTAGGCTGAGCTGTTAGATGACTCCAATTCCTAATAGATTAAACAAATACAAACACACAGAGAGGTTGTTATCACCAGCTCCTTGAGGAGGGGCACAGCACAGCCAGGAAGGGCAGCATCCGATTTGTGTTTCTGCAAGATGGCAAGACACCTATTTGGTAATGATTTTGACATGGCTCAGTTGTCCTGCTTTAAAAAATGATATGCTTGGATGTCCTATTTTCTTCTTAAGGGTTTGCTTTTCTGACAACACCCTCCTTCCCTTCCTGAATGCATGCATTCCTGCCTGGTGGTAGAGAGTTGTGTGGTAGTATGTCCGTGTGTGTGTGTGTGTGTGTGTATGTGAAGAGACAACACAGCGGCACCGGCTGCAGTTTGAAGATGGCTCCTTGTTGGATGCAGTCTTTGTGCAACTCCTTTCCACCGCATCCTCTTAAAAAAATGCTGCCGTTCAGTTTTTCTTTCCGATTCTCCTAGAAGCTCCTTCTGCTTGAACTGTCTGGAGTGAAGAACACGGAAACAAACCACAAATGCCGGCGCCTACAAAGCCTCTTCCTGACTGTCAAAATGATGCATTTGCCAGCCACCCGCATATCCCTTAAGGCTGGCTCTGTTCTCCCTTCGCACACGGGATTCGGGGTTTTGATCTCCGCTGCGCAAAGGGGTGTGGTGAGGGTCGGCTGAGCAGAACTCCTGGCAGCCCCCAGTTCACCCCACACGCTCCCTGCGTCTCTCTCTTGCTGGGTATCGTGAGGCTGGCGAGCATTAAAATGCAACCCAGCAGAGAAACCCACAGAGAGCAGCGATAGGAGACCTAGGCGGGGGAGAAAGGATCCCTTCAATGCACTGAGCTCGAGAATAATAGAATAGCAGAGTTGGAAGGGACCTTGGAGATCTTCTAGTCCAACCCCTGCTCGGTCAGGAAACCTTATACCATTTCAGGCAAGTGGCTGTCCAGTCTCTTCTGGAAAAACTCCAGAGATGGAGCACTCATAACTTCTGGAGCCAAGCAGTTCCACTGGTTAATTGTTTGCAATGTTGGCAAATTTCTCTTCAGGTCCAGGTTGCTTCTCTCCTTGATGAGTTCCATCCGTTGCTTCTTCTCCTGCCTTCTGGTGCTTTGGAGAATAATTTGAGCCCCTCTTCTTTGGGGCAGCCCCTCAAATGTAGGAACACTGATTATCATGTGACTCCTGGTTCTTTGTTTCATTAAACTAGAGTTTCCCAGTTCCTGCAATCCTTCTTCATACGTTTTAGCCTCCAGTCTGCTAATCATCTTTGTTGCTCTTCTCTGCACTCTTTCCAGAGTCTTAACGTTTTCCAAGTGTGGCCTTACCAAGGCCTTACAAAGCAGTACTAACACTTCACACGATCTTGATTCAACCCCTAGGTTAAAGCAGCCTAGGATTGCATTTTTTGGCTGTTGCTCACATTTAAGCGTCCACTAGGACTCCAAGATCCTTCTCACGGTTACTGCTATTGAAAGAATGCAACCAAGTCCGTTCTGATGGCTTGGCTAGGAGTTGGCACACTTAGCAAAATATCTGGGCTAAAGTCTTAACAATCCAAACCAACAAACCAACAAGGCACCCCCAAAGTGTTGGGTTATCTTCATCAGACAGGTGGATGCCTAGAAGCCAGGGCAGCTGTCTTGGGTTGGGTGTCCTCTCCCTCATCTAGGAGGGCCTGAGACCCCCCTTAAGGGAAGAGGCCGTTATGGAGATAACAAAACTTGCTGGATTCATGAAGCCTTGCCCTGCAGTTAGGCTGGATGCCACCTTCCAATGCAGTGCACTGCTTCACCCAACTGAAGGTTACAAACAGACAGAAGCGTTTTAGCAACGTAAAGATTTCTTAGCCTCTTTGGTTAAAAAAAGAAGAATCCAATTTGCAGAAATTCAGATTTGTAGGCTTCTCTGATCAAGATAAATTATGAAATGAGAACAGAACATAGAATTGATGGAGAAGATGAATTATTTTTCATTGAGGGAATTCAGGTGTGTGTGTGAGTGTGTGTGTCTGTATCTGTGTGTGTGTCTTTTCCAGGTCACACTCCTCACAATGAACATTTTCACCTATGGAGGGCATTATTGACTTCTTTTTCAGTGAAAGCAGGCTAGAGAAATGTGTGCTGCATTTAAAAATGTTCCTCCTAACACCCACCTGGAGCCAAGCGCCCACCTCTCCCTCCGCATCCTCCATCATGCCTGCAGAGATGCCTGTTTCTTGCATCAGTTGCCAACATTTTAATCATAGTCAGCACATTATGTTGCATGTCCCCCCCCTCAGGTTTTGATTCAAGGAATTAGGCCCCTCCCTCCAAGAGAACTTCCAAGCCACTTTTCAGGGGAAGGAAGAGCTGGGCAGCTTCTCTTGAACCCCTTGATCAGAATCTACAAACAACCACCCAACAAAACACAGCAACGTTTGAAACGCACCAAGGAAAAGCAAAGGTTGTTTTATTTTTCCTCTGATGTTTGAAAATAGCTTGCTTTTCCCCAGTTGCTTTTTTACTTGAACAATGTTATCAAAGACAGGGAAAATGAGCATAATAGATGGAAAGGGAGATTGTACACAACTTTCTCTTATTCTCTCTTTTTCTGAGCTGATAAAACATTTGCACTCTCTCTGCCAGCGAGCATCAGAAACAGACCTAACCAACAATTTTAAAATGACTCTGGAAGGGCCCTGAAACAGCAAAGCAGAGAGTTTTACGCAGGAAACGGTTTAAACATAACCATCTCAGCATCATTCACAACGTTGAAACTATAAGAACTTGGGGTGTTTTTGTCTTTAAACTCCCTGTAGCCTTTTTACCCCTTGCTTCCCTTGAAAATTACAGCTGTTGCATATTCTCTACACCAACCAACCTGTCATTTCCAACCTATCTGCACTATACTGAATTCCATAGAGATATAATTTTGGTGCTTTTCTGGCACCCCCATTACTGGCCAGAACTTCATACAAGTGATGGGGTGGACCAAGCCAGGAGCCAAACCTGGCAGGATTGGTGCTTCTTTGGAATTGAACTCTGCTGAGCCATTCTGATTTAAGAATGGTGTACTTGCCAGGATGCCTAAAGACCACGGAAGATCTGGGCTCCAATGGATAATGATATCACTTTATAATATCTTGGTAAGACCACAGCTGCAATATTCCACCCAGTTTTGGTCAATAAAATACAAAAGAGGTGTTGAGACTCTAGAAAGAGTGCAGAGAAGAGCAACGAAGGTGATTAGGGGACCAGAGGCTAAAAATGTAAAGAACAGTTGCAGGAACTGGGTATGTCTAGTTTAATGAAAAGGAGGGGGGACAAGATGGCAGTGCTCCAGTATTTGAGGGGCTGCTACAAAGAGGAGGGGGTGTGTGTCAACCTATTCTCCAAAGACCTGAGGATCTAAGAAGCAAGGGGTGGAAACTCATCAAGGAGAGAAGCAACCTGGAATTGAGAAATTTTCCAACAATGAGGACAATTAACCAGTGGAACAGCTTGCTACCAGAAATTGTGGGTGCTCCAACGCTGGAGGTTTGTAAGAAGAGATTGGACAACCACTTGTCTGAAATGGTCCAGGGTTTCTTACCTAAGCTGGGGGACCTCCAAGGTCCCTTCCAACTCTGTTATTCTGTAATGGTATCCCCAGGGAGAAGGACAGAGCCCCCCTTTTTCCTGATTGTCAGGAAGGGCAACCTATGAGAGGCCCCTCTTCAGGCCATCCTTGGCTGCCAGCGGTGGGAAGTGACGAGGGTTTTCCTCAAGAGAAAAATACAAAATTAAGCCAAGAGCAGCACTGAGGAGTAACTCCTACTCTTCAAAAGTGGACATCTTCATAACAGAAGTATTCAGATTGAACAGTGGACAGTTGGACATTTGGTTGAGGGAAGTGCCTGGGGCTGGAATCGAAGATCACAGATGGAAGGAAGTTCTGTTTTCCCATTTCACCTGTGAACTTGTCTTCATTTATTTATTTATTTATTTATCTGTCAGCATTTTGAAAGTAGCCCTCTCCCTCTGGCCTCTGTGGGGTCTGTCACTGCGTCACTGTGGCTCTTCTGTGGAGGCTCAGGTGGAGCCCAGACTCTCTTGGAAGGAGGCCTTGCAACATCACCTGGCTGCCCCTGAAAGCCTCACGGTGTCCTGGAAGCTTCTTGCCTGCAAAATCTGCATCTCTGAACCCGGGGCTCTGTGCAGCTTTTTGAACAGAACTGGCTCCCACCGTTTGCACCAGTGGTGGGATTCAAAATTTTTTACTACTGGTTCTTTGGATGTGGCTTTGTGGGCGTGGCTGGGTGGGCATGGCAGGGGTAGGTTACTGTGAAATCCCCCCTTCCCTCCCCACCCCACTGACCTGCTTTCCAGCTCCGTTCTCCTGTACAGGGCAACCAAATCAGCTGGGACTTGATGGGAGGCAGAGAAGAGATGGGGTGGGATTGGCTGGTTCTCCAAATGACTCCAAATTTCTCCAGAACTGGTCAGGACCAGCTGAATTCCGCCTCTGGTTTGCATGCAGCCAACCTCAATCCAACCCACCTTCGGGGAGAAAATCTCAGTTGCATTCTTCCCGAGATTAAAAAAAGAATAATTAAAGTCAATAAACTTAGGGGAAACAACATGGAGTCTGTGGAAGAAGAGGGGAGGAAAAGGTTCATTAAAGCTGTCTGACTCTCCATCCCTTTCTTTGCATTCCTCTCTGAGAAGGCCAATTAAGCATCATAAATCCGGAAATGCACTTGCTGCAGAATCGCTGTTATTACTGTGGGGACTTTCAGCTTTCATCGAAAAGTTGATTCAGGACTTTTGAAGGAAGCGGGAGAACCGCACAGATGATCGAAGGCAGAGGATTAGGGCTGGGCGGCGATCGCTCCGATATTGGAACAAAAGGTGATTCAGTGGTTCTCAGCCAAGTCGTAATTATCTTTCAGCAATGCTTTGCACTGGCTATTTTCGGGGTATTTTGTTTGCTTTCCCTGATTTTTAATCTTTCAAAGTTAATCACTAAATTGTTATTTTTAGAACTTCAGGCACTGACTGACGACATTGCTGCTCTTTTTATTTTATTATCTGCTTTTTAATGAATGGGTAATGAAGCATCTGCAAGGAAACAACCAAGCTGAGACAGCAGCAAGGACCCCACGAACGAACAGTTTGAGCAAGCTTCAAAATCCCCCTGATTCAGCATTCTGGGTCTCCTAAGGACCAAGCACCTGCACCTCGGAAGTTTATTCTCTTTCTTTATTTATCTATCAAATTTATATAGTTGCCCATCTCATGAGAAGTGACTCTGGATCTCATACCGCAGTCAGTATAAAACACAGACCTTAATGGAAAAAGCTGCCCCATCCAATGTGCCTGGTGAAAGCCATCACATTTCAAATGACTTTGCAGCTTCTCAAGTGGATTTGGGATATTTCTGATTATCTTCTTATTTGGTCAGGAATAGATGAGTCCTTTAAGATTTCTCCACCACCAAACAAACAGAAGGTGTGTGTGTGGAGGGGGGGGGAATATCTCCAGGCAGGGAGAAATAGTCGCTAAGACCTGCAAGCATCAATCTTAGCAGGAATCAGATTTTCTCCAAGGCTGGGTGCATCGATAAGATTGCAACTACATTTTGGGGGGAAGATGCCTTCAGATTAAATAAAACAGACAGTGGCAAATCTCACCCATCATTCAAGGCTCAGATAGCACCTTCGTGGAAGAGATAAGTATGCCTTAGCTTGTGTGGGTCTATAGGGCCGGGTGCTCGGCCATTGACCCTTTGTGGTCAGCTGTGGAATGGGCAGAAGCACCAGACCCACATCCTGAATGGGCCCTTCAAGCAAAGAGCGCAGCTCATTCTCAGGAGGGTCCATGACAATTCACCACTGCCAGGGGACAAGAGTTACACTACTATCAAAGAAAGAGTGGGACAGAATCATTAAAGGAAGGATACAAGAACAGGGACAGAATGAAACGTGAACTGCAAAATATTATAATATTTTTATTTAAATAATAATAATTAAATAGTATTGTTCCATTGTCCCACAACAAGTTGGCCGTGGCGAGTTGTCCCATTCCACTCCCAAGGACACGGCAGGACTCTGAACGTGGTTGCGCTGATCTCCCTTTTGAAGCTCCATCGTTCTTGAGGGTCCCAACCCGCCTCTGGCAGAGCCGTAACATCGAGGGGGAAGACCAGGCTGGGCACAGGGCACCTCTAGCTTTGGAGGTGTGGTGGTGCCACAGATGGAGCTTTCCATTCTGTGCAAGGAAGAGGATTTTTCTCTCTTGCACGAGTTGCTGCATAGAGACGTGTATTCCACACGCGGCAGACCTGGAGAGCAAAGGGTGAATGCTTGGAGGAAGCTGCTCCTGACAGATTTAAAAGGGACATCCACCTCAAAACTGGAACTCAGAAAGCCTGTGTAAATTCTAGGGTAACATTATTTTGGACCTGATCTGGAACCTTTGAGATTTTAGACCATTTTCCATGGCATGTTCAGAGAGCGGGAACCATACAAATGCCTTGTGAGATCTTACAAAATGCACAGACTTGGAGTAATGAAGGAGGAGCTCAGTAGGTTCACTGCCTAGTTTGTTTCTCCTGGTAGAAGAGAGCCAGCACATCTAGTTTGGGCATAGGTAGGAAGCTCATTCTGTGTAATGCCTCCTTCTTGCACTAGAGGCTCCCAAGAGCTACAGATATTTCCCTCCAGCCCTCCATAGTGCCCTCTCCTGGTAAGAAACCACAAGACATAAAATGTGGTTGCTGACACTTGTTTCACACGCACCCCATACACCCCATTGTATCACGAGGCCGGAGAGGGGCATTTGTCCACTTCTAGATTGGCCAGCAAGGCCTGTGCAGCTGAGCCATGAAATTAACTGCCCTGCCAACGAACCAACCCTGCCCAGAGGCCTCGCTTGTCGAAAAAGGGAGGGAAAGAGTGCTCCACCTGAGCCTGCATGCTGCAGCGCTACTGATCCTTTGCTGTGGACTGCAATGCAGCTCTGATTTGCATACACCGTATATCTGAATGCTGATCAGATTATGTTGGGGGATCACTGTGAAGGCGCAGACCCCAGCACAAGCAGCCTCCCCCCTTCCTCTCCATGCCTGCCCAGGGGAAAAAACCCTAGCCTTCCTTGCCTTCCTTGGGCTTGTATTAATTTTGAAGTTATTGCAGAAGCAGGCAGCAGCTTTGGCACGGCTGCAGGTGGAATGAGTGGCAGGGGAGGAAAAGCAGGCTGGAATCGAATTATTGTCAGCTTGACTTTGGGCTGTGATCCATACGCTCCGAGATTAAACCCCCTCGCCTGCATCCTTTAACTGGGCATCTTTTAGCAGAAGATGCCCTGATGCCAAGGGCCCTCTCCAGACCCCCCTGCCTGCAGCACAGCCTTCTGTGCCAGGGTGGGTCCCCTGCAGCGGCTCCAGAGGCTGGAGGGGGGCACAGGAGTGTCAGTGGGTTGGATTCCCAAGGAAATGTGTAAAGGGAGTGGCACCACGCCCTATTCACACCTTGCAAGGGTTCTTCGACCTGCTGGTGGTTTGGTGGAAAAGGATTTCCTGCCACTGGAAGGAGCTAACAACCAGGCGAGTTTCCACGCAGGGGACACTGAGGCCTCAGAAGAGGGCTGGTGGGGGTTTCTAAAGGGAGAGAAAAGCCAAGGATTCCCATGGTCGAAAAGTGCATCTTGAGTTGCTTCTGCTTCTTCCTAACTATCCGTTTATGGTTTGCAGTAAAATAACTCTAAAACTTTTTTAAATGCATATTCCAGACTCGTTGGGGGGAGGGGAATATCCCTTTCACTAGAAGCCAGAATTAAACTGGTTTTGGAAGAATTTCTTTTCTCTCTTTCTTTTACTGACAATAATTGGTGTTTGTGTTCCTCTAACTGAGGGGATCTTTGATGAACCTTTTTTTCATTGCTGCCAATCACTCTGGAAGATGTTATTAGCATCTGTGGGATCTTAAGACCTGCTGCGCTAGAGAGCAACAAATCCATTCTTCCCTGGATTAGTAAAAGGATGTGCAGTCAGAAGAGGCAGGTCCTTGTAAGAAAGAGGGAGGGGCTCTCGTCTTGACTTTCTCCACCCCCAGCCTGGACCGAGGGCATGCAAGGTAGTGGTATAGGTTGCAGTCACTCCCAAGCCGATGGACTGTGTCAAAAAAGGAGGGACTTCACACTACAGCATTGTGATGCTTCCCTTTTGGTGGCTATGATAAATGCTGCACCAAGCTCAAGTGGCCTCTTGTGGTCCAAAGAATGGAGCTCATCTTAGGGACTAACAGCTTAAAGTTCTAGATCGTTTCCTTGCAAAGGTAGAAGTTTCTGAACCAGCTCTTGGTCGTTCTGTGCTCGTTCCAAGGGCTGAAGGTAGCGCACAAGGGCCATCCTATGCGCTTGATGTTCCTGGGTGGTTTAGGTGTCCAGGTGGCTGCCTGTTGAAGTCTCTGCTCCGGTTAGATGGGCAGAAAGCAGATACACCCATGGAGGTTTTGAAGAGGTAACTTCTAGAGGTATCATCTTCCGAATTCTAGGAAGAGATAGCACCAGATTAAAATGTTTATAGGAAATGTTGCTGGTGGGTTAAAGCTGAATGGCTCCATGGTTGACCATTGGCAGTACCTGTTAAGGGTGGAAAGTTCCTGGAAAGTTCTGGCTACTGGAGATGACAACCCTCAAGAATCAGCCATCTTCTGAAATGATATTCATCTGGGTAGACTTCTTGAGGGATGTCCCATCTTCATATTCTTCTGCTATTAGAAAAAATATCCTTGGATATTTTGAGGATCTCTCTCTCTCTGTCTCTCTCTCTGTGTCTCTCTCTTTCTCTCTCTCTCTCTCTCTTTTCTCTCTCTCTCTCTCTTTTCTCTCTGTCTCTGTCTCTGTCTCTTCTCTCTCTTTTCTCTCTCTCTCATTATCTTTCTCTCTGTGTGCCTCTTTCCTCTCTCTCTCTCTCTCTCTCATTTTCTCTCTCTCTCTCTCTCTCATTTTGGTTTCTCTGCTATTGATCTTAATGTATTTTTGAAAATAGTTATTGGCTTTTGTTGTGTTTTATGATGCCCTACTTTTAAAATCATTGTGTAAGAAAGAAAGTTCACCAAGGCTAATGTCTCACAACCAATGGGGGTAAATCTCTCCATCCAAGTGGGGGAGGTGGAGGGAGGGAGAAATGTCTTATTAAGACTTAAACCTGCTCCCCCCCCCCCCCGTGTTCTGCTGTTTGGGATGCAACACTTCTGCTATTAAAATGAACTGAAGTCACACGGTAGAATGCTGGCAGTTTGTTCAAACAACCCGAATCAAATTAAGCCCTTGGAGAATGGATTCTTCCTTCTTTAGATGTCTTCACTGCAACGTTCCTGGCTACAAGCCAGCATAGGGCCAGAGAATTTTGCTCCGACATCACACAACAGCAGGAAAACTAATGTAATTACCTGGAGCTTCATGGCCACCTGAGCAGGGAAAGGCTTCCTGAGAAGCTGATTGACAAATTGACATGTTTGACAAGTAACCTCTGAAATGCCACCTCTCCTTCCAAGGAGATTTGGTGTCCCTCCACATTCAGTCATGGCCTGGGGAAAGAAGGTGGGGTTTGGAAGTCTTGAGGATGGAGGTTTGTCCTCCGAGCTTGTGGTTGATTTCCAAATGTTTCGTTACCAGGCTAAGTAACGTCTTCAGCAGAATTTAGGGAACGTCACGTCCTCCTGCTTATAAGGGCTTTGTGTGGTCAGTAGGACTTGTGATGGGGGGCAAGGTCACGTCAGGTGAGGGTCATTGGGAAGTGAAGTGCTGGGGGGGGCTGGGGGGGTTGGTTGAGGTCAAGGCTATCGCTGGTTGTCTGTTGATTTGAATTCTGAGGGACTCGTAGGATGGTTTAGGTCTCTGTGTCCATTGATGGAATCGCTTGGGGAGTGCCAGGCTTCAATAAGCTCGCGAGCATGTCGGATGCCCGAATGTCTTCTCTCAGCTCTATCCTCCTTTTCCCAGAAGCATGTTCCATCCTCCTATTCACACAAACAATACTTCCACTTGCGTAGGTGGAAGGAAGAATCCCACCAGGGGCCTTTTTCAGGAGTGGTGCCCCTGTCCCCACTAAAAGGAAACCCTTCCTTTGGAAAAGGACTGTAGGAGTTCACCCAATTTCTCTTCCCCTTCCCCACCCTGAATATGGAGAGCTTTTAAAGGTTGAGGAAAGACAGTTTTAATGTTAAGTTTCTGCTGCCCAGATCTCCACTTGCACCTGAGAAGGAAACTCGAGTATCCATATGGAGGCAGGCTACGTCCTTTCTGACTGTACCTCCTTTTGGTATCTCTTTTCCTCTGCTGAGCAAACTTTCAGTGGTTCTTCCAGGTCACTGTATTAGCATTGGGAGCCTCTTATTTTTTTTTTTTTCAAGCTGCTCTGACTGCTTTTTAAGTAGCAAAATGGGAAACGAATATTTTAAATGAATAAATAATTGTGCTTTATTTAAATTTTGTGTACATGCATCGTAAGCCACTTTAGGGGAAACCCTGTTCACAGAAACACAAATCTTCAACATGTGACTAAGTGAGAGGCAGGCTCCTGCCCTCTCTGCCACTTTTCCTCACAGAGTAGAACAATATCAGGATGGGGGGTTTTTTTTAAACAAAGAACAGGAAGACAGAATTATCCATCAGCTAGCATTTTTGAAATTAAACCTGTAGACTAGTCAGTCTGTTTTGGAGTTTAGAGAACTAGACGCATTAAGTGAGGGCACCTGCATGACTGCCAGACTCTAAAGGTGCAGTGACCCAGTGGTCCAATCTCTCTCTCAAAGAGATTTCCACCAAAAGCACAGAAGCAACCACATGGAGTTCCATCAAGGTTTTATTCAGCTGTTGATGTCAAAGGAGCCCTTTTGTGCAGGCCAGAGTTCAATGTCTAGGAGATGTCCTCACTTGTGTCATCCTGACCAGTGGAATCTTTTCACCCTTGCTTGTCTTCTTCAGGGACACTGTCGTGGTCACCATCGGCCCCGTTCCCCACCACTTCAAGTCCTAAGTCGTGTGGCACTTCTTCTGGAAAACCATTGAGTTGCTTCCATATGGAATACTTGGCATCCCAGAGAGCTTCCACCATGTCCCACATTCTGCTTTTTTCTTCTTGGAGAGCCTGGTCATTGTCCCGGAGAGCGATGTATTCATTCCAAAGGCTCATTTTGTCCCTGGAAATGGCCATGTCTTCTTCCCAAAAGTTCTTGTCCTTCTTCCAAAAGGCTTTGCATTCCTTCCAAAAGGTCTTATTCTTCTCTTCCACCATTTCCATCTTTTCCTGCAGGGCTTTGTTCTTCTCACGCATCCCCTTGTTTGCTTCCTGGAGCTCCTTGTTCTTCAACTGAAAAGCCTTGATGACGTTATGGAAGGATTCGTTTCTTTCTTCCAAGGAGGAAATCTCCTCCTCTGCTCCTTTGATCTTCTCCTGGAAAATTTCTACCTTCTCCTGAAAGACTCTCACCTTCTCTCGCACATTTGACTTTTGGGTTTGAAACAGCTTCACCTCTTCCATGAAAACCCAGTTCTCTTCCAAGAAGTCTTTGATCTGATCCAAGAAAGACTTGTTCTTGTGCTTGAAAACATGGATGTCTCCCCATAAAGCTTTGATCATGTTGTCTTCTTGGAAGCCCCTGATCTTCCCTCTCAGTTCCCTGCACCTCTCCCAGAGCTCCCTGATGTTTTCTTGCAGGTCCTTTTTCTCCTCCTTCAGATTGCATTGGACCACCCCCTTCTGCAGGGCTGGGAAGGGGGCCACATGGTGCCAGCTCTCCTTGTGGCCAGAGGATGGGGAAGGGGCAGTGGGGCTGCTGTCACAGGACTCTGCATGACTCGGAGACAAGTCCAGCTTCTTCTTCCTGTTATCCATTTGACTAAAGCTAGAAGCAGGGAAAGAAAAAGGAGTTAAAGGGAGGTTTCAGGCTTCCTGTCACTGCCTTTGTGAAATTTGGAGAACTTTTCGAGAAAGGACTCACCCACCTCCTCTAGGACTGCAAGTGAGGTGAAGAAACTAGAAAGGATGCTTTTGCCTCTATTTAGAATATTGTAAGAGAAAATATGGATCGCCTGCTATGCTCCTCACCCACCCACCTCCGGCTTTCTTAGAGACCCCGACCCAAATGGAAATTGACTCAACTTTGGTTGCCACCACAGAGACGAACAAAAAGATCTTCTTTCCCTTTATGGGATCTTAGTTTTGGTCACATTCACAATTGGGATCCTAACCCTGATTCTCTCCCCAGATACTTTGTTACCCATAGTTTGCTGGCATAATTAGACCTTCTATCTTCACATAGTTTATATTTATACTGTTTGTAAGCTGTCCAGCTCCAAGTGCCTCCAGGTGGCTTACAATTAAAAGTAAGACCAAAAATATATATATACAACTAGGAAATTATAAGCAACCCAAAGCAAACATATAAACCCAAATCCCCCATTAAAGGGGGCTCAGCCATCTATCTCTCTGCCCCAAAGACTGGGAGGACAGCCAGGTCCCTGTGTTCTAGTCATGCTTACGCAAGAGAGGGGTCGATAGACAAATACTGTACCCCAAAACCTTGAGGGGGAGCGAGAGGGAATCTTAGTGATCCGCAGCACAGAAATAATAAAAAGTGCTTTGTCTTCACGCAGGTCTCCAGAAATGCTGATGAAGACAGTCTTTTGATCTGAAAGCCAAAGATTTAGCTCGATCTTTGGGGGAAATATGTTCCTCCCCCCCTCTTCTTCCAGAAGAGGCCAACCAAACACAGTCATTTGTACAGCAGGTACGAACTGGGAAACGTTGGGAACAGGAGACTCTTAACGGCTTGAGGGGAGGCAGATCTGAAGCTATGTGCTTCAAGGGAGGTGGGGGAGTGGCGAGTTTGTGTCCTGCCTGAGGGCTCCTAAGGAAGGATCTGGCTGGCCTCTGGGAGAAGCCAGCTTCTGGACCACATAAGGCTCTTCTTCAGATTTTCAAAGGTAGCTTTGAATCCAGGAACGGATTCAAAGGAACACAAGCAACAGGAACGGCCACTGACCTGCAACACTTCCTGCTGTTCTGTTGATGTTCCCTTTGTTAACAGCTCTGCTGCTATGGCAGCCAGGGAATCTTAAGCAAACAAACCTAGAACATCTGCAGCTCTCTGGGTTTTGACAGGAGACCCATCAGGCACTCAGGGATCCCGGCTGCAGGTTTCCCCTGAGCTCCAACAAGCAAGATTTCAACAAGCTCATTAGTCAAGAGAGGAGATGTGTTTGGATACTCAGAGGGGGAAAGGAACATCATGGTTATGAGGAAACAATCCTAATAGATACTTAAATGAATAACAAGAGAGAGAAGTGGAGAGAAATAATAAGTGTGCATTACAAGCCCCGGCTCTCTGAGAGATCCTTAAGTTCAAGTCAACTCAAACAATGTGGCCAATGGTTGGGATTCCATCTTCATCTTGAGATTGTCCTCCCCCCTAAAAAAGATCTAAAAGGTTCCTGAGAACTTGTCCCAGTGGTCCAGCTCTTCTTTCCAAAGGATCGCTGCTTCTCTCCACTCGTCTACTTCCTCTTGCCAAAGATCCTGCTCCTCCTGGAAGATCTTCTGGATGGCCCCAAAGAGGTCCATGGTCTTTGTCCAAAGCTCTAGGTTTTGCTCCCAGATGGCTCTATTTCTCCCGCTGGTGTTCTTGGAAATCTCCCGGAGCTTCTGCCAGAAGACCAGCAGCTTCTCTTTGCTCTTCTTGTTTTGCTTCTTCAGCGTCTCAATGGCGTCTTGCAAAGCTGCTTCCCTTCTGAGGAAGTCCTGATCCTCCTGGTTCATCCTGACCCCCAGCCCCCATTGATCGGCCCCAAACCTGGAGCAGGAAATGCAGGTGGCTCTACCATTGGATGGGAGAGGAAAAAATGGGTGAAACTCTTGCATTTCAAGGAATGTCCTTCCCTCTGTGCCCACAAAAGGCACAAAAAGCACACCTCAGCTACCTGAAAGAGTAGCAGCCCCTGAAACAGATTATGACATCAAGGGCTCTGATGCAGATGCAGGTCTGCTAGGGAGGTTTCTTCAACCCCTGGGCTTCCCCCTTGACACTGCTTGTTCCGTAACCCATTTGAGGAGGAAAGAAGGAGGGAGAGAGGGAGGGAGGGAGGGAAGGAAGGAAGGAAGGAAGGAAGGAAGGAAGGAAGGAAGGAAGGA
>BLBF01000067.1:12772107-12787229 GCA_015471245.1 Laticauda colubrina
GGAAGGAAGGAAGGAAGGAAGGAAGGAAGGAAGGAAGGAAGGAAGGAAGGAAGGAAGGAAGGAAGGAGGAATTATCCAAGGTGCGTACACAACTGCTGCTCCTCCTCTAAATGGGAAAGTCCCCCATTCCTTTGGGAAATCTCTCTGCCCCTCCTTGGGTGTGAATGTGTGTGTATTACATCTGAGCCAGACACTTGCCTGCCTGCACTGCGGTGGCATTCATCACTTGTGGGTATTTACAGCTGCTAAATATTTCTCTCGGGATGTTCATTTGATCCGTCTCCTCCTTACTATACCCTAGAAAGCTGTCACAGACTTGTTAGCCCTGGAAAGTGACAACTGTTGACAGGTGTCACATTTAGTTGGTCTCTACCCAGCTGTTCCCAGCAGGTTCACCTCATCTTTCTTTTGCTCCAAAAGGAACAGAATTAGGGCAGCACAAAGCCAAAATGACGTGTGGTCCTGGTTTGATCTGAGCCATCGCCCTAACCCTGCTCTCTCTCCTTCATTGTGAGCGAGGTCGCAACTCCTGTGCTGCTATAAGCTATCCTGCATTGCAGGTGGGGAGAACATCTTTCTCCTCCTCCCAGGTATGTCCTGGGTGTGTTGGGGGATGCCGGCCAAGCTAGACAAGAACCATGGGTGCCTGACAAGCCCACCTCAAAGGTGAAGAAAGGCTGCTAAGGAGGCACCTGAGACTGACCTGCCTACCTGGTGAAACAGTTGAAAGTCCCACCCAGTTCCCATCTCTTGGGAATCTCCTCTTGGCTCAGGGATGGAGCCTTGAACAGACAGGAGAGGCTGGTGGCTGGGTGGAATGGCAGGAAGACCACCTCTGTTTCATAGAATCATGGAGCTGAAAGGGACCTTGGAGGTCATCGAGTCCACCCCACCTGCTGCCTAATGGCTGGAGTTCTTATAGCAGCTTGGTCAAAGGGTTGTCCCATCTTTTCTTGGACACCAGCGATGGTGGACCTCAACAGGATAACTGAAAGGGACCTTGGAGGTCTTCTAGTCCAACTCCCAACTCAAGCAGGAGACTTATGCTCCTAGGCCATTTCAGACAAATGTGTTGTCCAATTTCTCCAGGTTGACCCTGGGAGGCCTACCAGCAAAGTGCACCCCTTGCAGGTTCTTCTGCCTTTGCACCTGCAGGCCCCACTCCAACTGCTATTATAGGTGTTAGTACATGCTGGAGTTCACTGCACGGTGCCTGAGGGGGCAGGAAGGCCTCTGGCTAAGAAAGGAGGGCTCAATAATTTGTGCTCAGGGCTGAAATGTAGGGAAGAGGTTACCTGTGCTGGGTAATGAAACATCTGCAAGAAGACAAGCAAGCTCAGAGGGCACCAAGGACCCCTGCAAGGAGGCCTCACCCTTGCTGCCTGCTCCCAGGACCAAACGATGGTCCTTCTCCGAATGGATGTGGCTCTTGTGCTGCAGTCCTGGATCTACCAGCCCTCCTGCTTCCTCACCAGAAGTCCCGTCGCTCTCTCTGCCCCTTTCCATCGGCTTAACTTTCTTTCCTCCCTCTCTTTTTGCCTACTCCAAATAATGATAATCATATTAATAATATGAAATCCAGCTTAGTAAATTCAAGAAAGGAACTTTGTGTGGCTTTCTTTGTATTCTTGCTGCTTGGCCTTTGCGAGAGTTTATGAGATGCGACAAAAGGAATTTGCGGTGGTGCAGAGCACTAAATTAAAATCCAGTTGTAAGCAATTTGCTTGCAAATAAGGATGTGGCATTCTTGGCTGGCATCCAACATTATTAAGGGAAGGGTGTGTGGTTTTCTTATGAAGTGAACGTCTCACCACACAGGCAGTCTTTCTTTCTGTTTAAATCTCCATGGCATCCACTGTTGCAGAGACAATGAGGTGGCCGTGCCTGGAAAACAGAGAAGGCAACCCAAGATCTTTGGATGGGTTCAGACGACGCCTTCAACCAGGTCAGTGATTGCAGATTGACAATGAAACTGGTTTGCTGTTGACTTGATTAGGCTTACCTGGTTTTGCAAGACCAGCTTCTTGGGTCTGTGGGAGGTCATCATCCTGGGTCAAACCAGGAGATGTGATCATTTAATTACCGGGAATATCTGGTAAAACCAGGACTTCTCCTCTGCCCTGGGTTGTATCCAATCCAGGTGAAGGAACATCTCTTCTGCTCTGGTCTCAAAGCCTCAAAGAGTCCAGGATTGAACAAGGATGGACAATTTACTTTGGTGTCTTGGCAACCACTGGGGTAGTTCCAGCCGTCATTTCCTTACAGGGTCCTCTGGGAGATGAAGGAGAACAACAGCCACTATCAAGACAAGACCAAGAGAGGCTCCAAATAATCCATGGTTCCCTCTGCAGTCGTGCTGCCTCCTCCTCCTCCTCTTTTGGCTCAATGTGGATTTTGGCCAATTAAAGGAGATTGTTGTTAGAAATTGCACAGCCTGGAGCTTTAGCTTGAGAGAGCAAATCAATACAGAGCTTTTAAATTAACAAAACCAAAGAAAGACACCCATGGAGAATCGGCTCTTGAAAATTTAACTGGGAATTGGCTCAGTTAAGATTTTGCCATCCAGAAATACGAGACCTCAAACAAAATAAGCAAAGGTTTGCAAAGAGCAGAGATAAACTTGTAAGGGATAAACTTTAAGGGTCTATCGATTTGGAGGTCTTCCCCCTCCCCCCCCCATAGTGGGGAGAGAACGTTTTCTGCTGGCAGCCCCAATTTGGAAAGGACTCTCAAGGAGACCCTCCTAATTCTGACTTGTTTGCACCAAGGAAAACATGGTTATTTTTTCCTGGACTTTGACTATATCACAGTAGGCTAATATGTTGTTATCTATTATGCAAATACATCAACATTTGAACACTGCATAGACCTTTTTTTGCTGATTTTATTGTTTAGGTGTGCAATGTCCTTAATCAGATTTCTATTATTTGTACTGGTGTACAGTAGGCTGTCCTGGAAATTTTGGGCTAAAGGAAAGTGGAATATCCCCATAAGAGCCTCTTGAACCCCCAAACGTCTTCAGGAACTCAGTGCACTGGTTGAGTGGACTATGATAGAACCCCAAGTTTTACCCAGTCACCAGGATTTAGAGCAACAGAGAAGCCTCCCAGGCTGGAGGGAATATCATATGTCACGATGGGACCTGCCCAGCCTCACCCTGCCAGGATGAAAAAGAAGCTGCAGGGGGAAGGGAGGAAATTTGAGCAGGCTCACTTCAGAAGAAAAAATGGGGGAAGGATTGGGTAAAACAGCAGGGAAGAAACGTGAGGGGGGGAAAAGCCCACATTTTCTTCATTTCCTTGAATTTTTGTAGGAGTTGCAACATTCGGTGGCTGAACCCTGCAACCTGCAAATCTGAAAGAATTCCCATTAGGACTGGCATCCTTGCCTGAAATGGGGTTCCCTCCCCCCTTTTTCCTTGCCTTTGACTCTTGCAAGGGAGGAGAGAGCTTGATTGACATGGGGTCGGAATAGAAAAAGATACACCACCACCACCACCCTGCTCCATGTGTAAATTGAGCTCCGCGTATAAATGCAGTCATTGGTTTCCTCTCTCCAAACACGGGATCATCATCGCAACTCAACCATCTGATGGGTTTGTTGTAAGATCTGGGGGGGGGGGGGAGCAGAGAATCCCACTGACCTTTGGACAAGAAAAACCTCTTGCAAGAAGATTTGGCTTCATTGCCACCTGCCTTCTCCAAAACGTCCACCATTGATTTTTAAATGCTCGTCATTTTCCACTGCATAAAATGGATAGCTGGATAAATGGGGAAACGAGGGGAGGGAGAGCCTGACTTGTGCGGTTTCTATGTTGCTGAAGCAAGCATGTTTGGAGTCTTCCAGAGACTCATAAAATTGGTTTAATGCTTTTCTACCTCTCTCCTCATACTTGGATTCTTACCCCGACACCCTTTTCCCTTTATTGCCTGGAGTTCCCGGCAACATGATTTATTCCGTGGCCACCTAGAGAAGAGAATAATAGGTTTCCAAAGAAAATGGAGATTTGATTTCCACTTGGGGAAGACAGGGTTTTGTCATCTCTCTCTCTCTCTCTCTCTCAAATTATCCCCCCCCCCCATTTGTTATCTAATTATCTATTCCAACACCAAGGTTGCTCAGTCTTCAGAGTTGTAATCAGATGCTTAACCAGCTGTGCAGCCGTTCTCCACCGTCTGAAACCACCAGCCTATGAAGTCCTCACTCTTTGGGGCACAATTACTCCACAGGCTGCAGAAAGAAATTGGTGATATCCACGTCCTAAAGAGACCTGACTCAGATGACCACCATCTGACTGCACAATTTTGCTTCCTGTCTTTCCATCTGTTCAACTTTAAGCTCCCCTTCCTGGGGGCTGGGCAGTGGGGAGGGGGAGTGCCATTGCAGACACACTGCTTGGAAGCTCATGCCTTCCTTGCTTTAACTGTGGTCCATCCTAATCCATTTCTCTTGCTTAAAATTGAACCAACCCTGAAATAACATGTTGGGTTGGCTTCCATCCTTTTCAGGTTAGACATCCAAGTTGAAAGAACTGAGAGTCAAACATTTTCTGTTTATTGAAAATAAAAGAGTTTCGGAAGGATGAAAGATCAGCAGATCCAAATAGATCTGCCATCCCCTTGAGATTCCTTTCTTGGAAAGTGGGTGCCCTTCTTCTGAAAAATGTATTGATTGGACTTGCTCGAGCATGTCCTTTCTTAACTGGGGCAATTCAGCCAGAATGTAACATTGAAGGTCCAGTTTGGAATCTTTCTTCGTTGAGACCTGTCTCCATACCCCAAATTCATTGTTTGGAGGGGGGGGGTGCATCTTTTGAGCTATAAAACATCCTTTTTCAAGTCAGTCATTCAGAACAGGACACTGCTGCCTGTGTCTTTTCTTATCATGTCCCTTCACACATGGTTGTGGATCAGATCCCATATGGGACTCGCCACTGTGCTCTTGAGGCCGTGGAGCTGAGAGGTGGCCAAACTGTGTCCTGCATAATCTGCTTGTCAACATTATGCAAAACCCTCCATCAATTTATTTGGCCTCACGTAGCAGCACAGGCCATCACCGCCTTGTAATTAGAAAGGAAATTAATTCAAAGTGGACCATTTGTGGACCAAATGTCAGGCTCTTCATGGGCTTCAACAATGACTAGAGTTATGATGTGGACTTGGGTCAATCCAGGGACAGAGCAGGTGGCAAGGAATCTGTGGTTCCTTCAGCTTATGGGGCTTTAGCTGGGTCTCCAATCCTAATCTCACTGTAGGGCTGAGCTGGAGGTCTAAGCTGAACCATCAGAAGGTGGGACCTACAATCAGTTCCACTGGGGATTTAATCAACCATCGTGAGGTTGATTAATTAGGAAGAGCAGATTTTAGCAAGGTGGAGGGAGTTAAAATTAGGCTCTTTTCTGCCAGCTTAGTTTTAATGGTGGGAATTTTCCTTTTAATTAACGAGCTTCTCTTGTCGCTCCACCAATGTCACCGCATTTTAATGTAGTTTTGCTGATATGTAGATTCAGTGGCCTGTCAGTGAAATACGGTTTGACTAATTTACAACTATATGAAAGAAAAAAGATAGCTCAGTAAAAAAAACACAGAGGCCTAATCAAAGTTTAAGTCAAAGTATAATTGGGCTGGCATCCTTGCACCGGAGACAGGGAGATTGGAGAGCCCAGGCATCTTTCTTAATCGTCCTGGTTGGTGTTTCTAGGTCTCAACACGGAGACAACACCGTGATGGATCTTTTCAATTCTGCAGCGCTGCCCAATTGGCCCTCCAGAGACCTGACCGAGTGAGTCAACGCCTCCTTCCGTGCTTGGCAAAAAGCACCAGCCTAAACAACACATCACTTTTCCCTCAGTCTCTCAACAATGAAAACCACTTTCCTTCCCTTTTACCTTCCTTGTAGGCAGGTACAACCTTCGAGAGGAAACAAATCTCAGCCTCACTTCCCACTTTTGTGCTGAACCACTGAAAATGATTTCCTTTGCATGTCCCCAGCTGGATAATATATTTATTACCTGAGATGGATGAATCTCTCTAACTTTGGCTCGGAAAAATTGAGTCAAGTTTTGTGATTAGTTCAGGATGATGTGGCTGAAAGAAGAAGAATGGAGAAAAAAGCAAAGATAAGTTTATACCGAAGCGACATAATGTATATTTCTGAATCATGGAAAATAATGATTGCATACTACTTGGCAATTGCCCGATTCCACCTTATTTTCTGTCACAAATTCTATGCCCCTGACCTTAAGAAGGATTACGATAAACTAGAAATGGTTCAGAAACAGGGAGTTGTGATCTGCCAGCTCTTGCAAACTCCTGGGCCAGGCTAGGAAATCAAAGTGATGGATGCTTATGCTACTTATTATAAGGTTACAGTACCAGGATCCTGCAAGTCTGAATATGCTTCCCTTTACCTTTGTGAGCATGGGGAGGGGCCTTGCCTGAGATGCTTACTCAGGTTACAGACCTGCCCCAGACTCAAACTTCCTTTATCTAGCCACTGCCTTGCTTGAGGCTCTTGCACCTGTTTCTCCAAGTTATTCCTATACCCACTACACGGTCAGGAATCGGGAGTTAAAAGCACCATTCCATCGCCCCCATCTTTAAACCTTCAAAGCCAGACCATTTTCCAAAAAACTGGAGTAAAGGTGTCCAGGAGAAGCTACGGTGACTTCTTCTCTATCATTGCATCATCGTGGAAAGGGCACCTGACGCTCCTGAGCTCTGGTGACTGTTCTAACCCCCCAAAACCCCTCCAAAGGCTGACTCTTCTGCAAAATGCCTTCTACAGTCCCTCTGGCTACCTGCCAGAATTGGCATCACCAAACCTGATTCAGCCCGTTGGTTTGTTTTTTTGCTAGTCTGGGTGATTAATTGCTGCAAGAAAATGCATCTCCCTCTCTGCTCCACAGAAAGACCAGTTATCAGAGCACCTTGGAGCTTCAGATCATTAACTTTGACAGGTGAGAGGTGAGCTAAGGGAGGAGGAAGCCAGAAAGGGGAGAGGGTAAAATCTAGGGGTGGTCCTCTGTGCCCCTGTGAAAGGTCAGCAGCATCCCCCATGACCAGATTTAAAGATCAAACTGGGGTTGATGAAAGACCTTTGCCGAGCAGCCATCCAATCTGCTCAGCTCCTTTCAAAGGACTTCCTTTCCCAGTTGTCCAAGAACCTTTTTGTGAGGTTAATGCTCAGCTAGAGTGGAAAATATGAGTGAAGGAAAGGTCAGAGCCTGGCATTTCAGATTTCCTGCATTTGAGTCTCTCATTTCAACCAGGAGGAAACTCTTCCCAGGGTGGGAGGTGGAAATTTGGTGGGCTGGGAATGACAGATGCTACCTGCCCCCCTGGAAGCAGGACTCAAAAAGAAGGTGTGAGGGGGGCTTCATTGGCATAGCACACTAAGCCTAAGTCAACAAGTCACCTGTGAACAAGAATGCCTTTCTCCTCTGCTGATTTGGCCAAGCAAGACTGATTGAAATGTCCTTCTCTTTAGACTCCGCACAGGAACGGCCTGTTTAATTTCAAGATGTTCCAACACTCTGGGTGGAAAATCCACTTCTTTCCTTTTCTAGCAGTGTGCGCATCCAGGTGTGCTGGCCTAGATATCGATGCAAGACATAATGACACCCCTGCGTTGTGATCCCATTGCGCAAATGAAGCCATGATGCAATGGTAATGGCAGAAGGGGGTCAAGATACCAAGGATGGCACTGCAGATCCTGGATCCAGCGTAGCTGCTCTGCCAATCCATCCCAAGAGACCTTGATTCAAAATCCAGGGTCTACTAGCAAGTAGGAAATTTACTTGGGGGGAGGGGCAGAACAAGGTCCATCTGTGATTCAGGGAAGTTTTCCTCCTCTTCCTCAGAACTTTTGCACTGCTTTGGAGAGCGCAACCTCTTTGAATCAACAATATCAGTGCAAAATATTCCCATCTTTGGCTGGAAATCAGCCTGGCCAAATTACAGGTCCCCAGAGGGGGGATTAGGATTTTGGTTGGTAGGAGAGGAAGTGCTGAGATGGAGCTGTGAAAGGCTACCCAGAAGGATGAGGAAGGCAGAGGAACAAAACAAGAACAAGAGGTTTTGTGGGGCCCTTGGTGCTCTGTGAGCTGTTTTCTTGCAGGTGTCTCTTGCAGATGTTTCATGGCCCAACTAGGGAACATTGTCACTGATGATGTTCCCCAGTTGGATCATGAAATGTCTGCAAGAAAACCACCCAGGTCAGAGCCCCATAGTCCCCTCCTCTCCGCAAGTCCCACTGCCTTCTAGCAAGCTCAGAGAGCAGCAAGGGCACCACAGTTCCACCCTGATCGACAGAGATTCTCTTGTATTGGTACCAGAGGGTCTTTTAGAAATAAAGGAGCAGCTCTGGGGCAAAACTCCAGGATTTGGTCGAGTTCAGAAGAAAGAATTCTTGGGGAATTTTATTCCTCCTTGAATATTCACTTGAATCCCATTTATCAGTCTATGAAAGTAGGTTACTTCCATCTTCCGAAAGTGTATTGTTCACTGTCCTTGCGAAAAGGATCTTTACAGCTGTTAAGATTAATGGGAGTGCTTCTCCGTTCCAAATTATCCAAAGTATTAACAACAATAGTACTTCTTTTTTCCCTTCTAGTATGGTGGGCTGTGTGCCTGTGTGAGTGTGTGCTCACAACAATTTGTCAATGAAGCCTCCTTCAGCATAGAGGAACTGCTGTTAATTAAAAGTAAGAAATACGTTGGTGTCAAATGCAGTATTTAAATGCTAAACATTCACTAAGTTTAATTCCAGTCAGCTGAACAGATTCGCTGCTTCATAATTACAGTAAATTAATCTCTTATTTTATTGCTACACAACCAACCATTTTAAGCTGAGTGCCTGCTGAAGCTCGCCTACTTTCTATTTGTGGGAATAAGGTCAGAGCAGAAAGGATGAGCTCTTTTTATTTGATCCAAACAAAGGCAACTTTTGAATAAGGAAAAGTATAAATATTCTTCAGAAAATTGAGAACGTAGGCCGATGAGGGAACAGAGCCTCTTTGATGGTTTTAATAGATTCCATGTGCAGCTTTGAGTGAACCACCAGGCGTCCTTCCAGAGTCAGCAAGATGTAAATGCTGGAAATAAATAAATAAAGGTCATGACGAACAACTCTGTGCTTGATGCTCAAGGTGTTATTTCTACAAAGCCGGTTCTGACTGAATCTTTAAACGTTTTGTTCTATTCCTGTCTTGTCCTCTTGTGTGGTTGGGGTCTAGCAAAACTGTGGGGAAAGCAGCCTCAGAGCTGGAGCTGTCATGCCCAGGGCCTTCCTAAAGTGATACAACCTCTAACTCCGGAGGATATGACATACTCAGCTTGTTGACGTGATACAACATGGTTTCTACTTACATTCTGGGTTAGTTCTGGACCTCAAGTTTCCAACTCAAGCTCCTTATGTTCTGGTTTCTTCTTGATGGCTCACGAGGACTTCTTTGGAACAATGTCATGGATATCACCAAACTACGTCCATAATTAAAGAAGAGTGAAACATGGCATTCCTGATTCTAAATGCTACTACTTGTTTTGTGAATTACAACTCTGCTAAAATAAGGAGGAGGAGGAAGACCAGGGACATCTGCATATGGACCACGGAAGAAGAATTTGGATCATTTCAGACAGGTTTCCAAAGCATGGCTAGCTGTCCTTAATTCTGAATACAAAGATTGAGACCAGAGAGCGGTAGAAATCATACCATAGAAGGTGTCATGCTTGGTGGAAGGTCAGATTCCGTTGTGTTTTCTTTGATTTGTTTAGGACAAGGACTCCCAAAGGCTGGTCTTGCAAGAGTTTCAGGTTCTCTTTTCTTTGGCAGTGATCCCATAAAATGGACCATTTCAGCTGCCATTGGCTTCTCACGTTCTTCTAGAAGTTCACTTGCATGACAAGACAGTTGGTGTCGTGATTGTTATTGATTGATGAGACTATCCCGGCCATGAGTTTTATGAATTTTATGATGTTCTTTATAGACCTTTTATATCATGTGTTTAATTGTTGCACTGTTTCTGCTGCTTAATGTTTTAATTATCTGTAAGCTGCCGATAGTCATATATGTGAGATGAGTGGCTATATAAATTAAAGAGCTATATCAAGAGTTAGCCTGCAATACCGCTGCACCACCACGGCTCATCCCAAGCTTTTGCACAGCTAATTGGAATGGAGGGCAATTCACAAGTCTCACTTGCCATGGGATTCCAACTTGTTCTCCCTTTTCCTTGCCCATGAAGCTGCCTTGCCCTTCCACGCTCAGAAACGTGGAGTGAGGCTGCTTCAGAGAGCCCAGGGGCAAAGGGAGGCATTGAAAGACAGGTTCCCCAGTTGACCAGATCAGCACTGAAGCCGAAGAGTGATTGATGCCTCCCTTGTGGAGGAGGTGGGTGTGGAGGAAGATTGACGAGAAGAAAGGGAGACTCTCTCTTCCATGCCAGCAGTTGCTCTGAAGGTTAGCTTTGTTTTCTTGATCAATAGCCCAACAGCCTCCCTTTTCTAAACCTTTCTCTGCATTGGAGCAGGTGCCCACATCAAGTCGCTTTTGCCAATTGGAAGAGAACTAATTCTTCCCATCCCCTTCCAGCTTGCTGTGCAAACAGAAGGAAATGTTGTGATACACATGTGACATCAAAATGATCAGGTAGCATAATAAATCCAACCCAGAGTTCTGAAATCCAGCTTCAGTGATGGGTTTGCATTCCTGTGTACACCAGCTGCAGTTGCTCATACCGCTGAAAATAAAATTGTTCTGCCTTATTCTGCCAGAGAATTCCTTTTAGATTTCTCTTGGGGGCTTTTCAACATGAATCCAACTTCTGGAAGCAAGGGAAGGGCATCCTTCTGATGGTTTCTCCTCTCGCCAGCCTTCTGAAGCATCAGCCCATATTCCCCCATCTGGAATAGGTTCTTGGGAGGAAGTCTTCCCTCTTGAGGGCTACTCATGGGGTGGAATAGAAGAATGGGGAACCAGGGAGACTGCAGAGTCCAGGTGGGTCAGTCATAAAGGCTTGGAAGACACCTTAGGGATCATCCAGCCCAACCCCCTCGTCACCAGTGTAGAACCCCCAACTGCACACAATCCAAATTTCTGTTTAAAGTCCTCCATTGCTCTCAAGGCAGTTTGCCCCATCATTCCTCAGCTTTTGGAATTATCAAAATCCATCAAAAAAAAATTCTTGTTGATGTTCAGTATAATCTTTTTCTTTCTTTCTCTTCCTATCTTCTGAAGGAATTCCAAACAATTCTTCCCCTTCCTCTATCAAAACCCAGTTTTTACAGTACCAACAAGCTATTGCTTTGTGATTGGTTTGTGATCCGTAGAGATGCCCAGATCCTACCAAATATGGTTTCCTCCTTTTTATACTTTTGATTTTTTACCAACCAAATGAAGGTAGGTCCTCACATTAATCCCTCTTGTCCTTTTTACTTCATTCTTGTACCTTTCTGGGACCCTCCTGACTCTTGAAAGTATGCTCTGAGGTGTCTGCCGTCCCCTCTAATTCACCAATGTTATCTACAACTTTGATCACCTAACCAACTGTCAACCAGATCATTTACAAATACATATGCAACACCCTCATCAAGAAACTAGAAAGGAGAAAACCACATGCAAACACCCAACTCTCGCAGGGCAAGCTACTGTACACAAGGAGCAAACTCCACTGTCCCTCACCCTGGCAATGCCACCTCCCTGTGTAATGAAATGTCTGCAAGTCAACAACCAAGCTCAGAGAGCAACGAGGAGTCCACATTTATAAATATGCACCCGTGGCAGTCTTAAACTTTAGCAGATGTTTGCCTCCCAACCTTTCAATATTTGTCAGAATGAGAGGACTCTCGGCAAGGGCAACTTCTGACAAGGTCAGGAAGTGAACCAAGATCGTGTCACTGGAGACTTTGTCACACGACCAAGGGAGGAAAAGGAGGCGCTTATCTCCTGAAGCTTTTGGAAAGAGTGCAGACGAAGGTCGGCTTAACCTTCCCAGAGGGTTCAAGGTTCCCAGAGGCCCTTCAATTGGCAGGGACAGCAAGTGGGCCTGGCTTGGTCCGTAAAGGTAGCCTGAAGCTGCCTTTGAAAAGAAATGGTCATTTTTGGCAGAGGAAGGGGAAGTGCAGTGAGGAAACCAATCGGTTGCCTTGCGTATCAAGGATATCTATCTATATACAAGGATGTGACTCCTTTCCATGCCAGCTATAAATGTTTTGGGAGCCGGCATCCTTTTCAACCACAACAAGAAGGCTGCTGGAGCCTTGCGTGGTAGAGTTTTGTCTTGTCCTGGCAGGCAGGAAGTGCAAATCAATTTCAGGTTTTATAAGAAATGACATAATTCTCCATCAGTCACATTCAGGCCTTTGGCCAAAGAGAGATTTCTATGAATAAATTGAAGAGCAGCTTTCAGAGAGGCCCCAGTCTTATCACAGGGCTGCTCCAGAAGGCAAGAAGTTATTCTGAGAAAGGAAAGAGAGGCGCCAGTGATTGTTTTAAATAAGCAAGCCTTATTAATCAGGGCTGTATCACACCCATCCCTTTATTTCAAGAGCAAAGCCGCTGTCAGGTGCGTGATTCTTGGCTTGGGGAAGGTGGAATAACCTTAGGAAAACATTACCGGGGAGTCAGAAGCTGGGAAGTTTGGTCTCTGGTGGTGTTTGGTCTCGTCTATCTGCCAGGGTGCCTCAAGGCTTCCAAAAGGATGGAACTTGGCATGCAAGAGCCCCCACCCGAGTGAACCTTCCCCAAAATTGGGGGCTTTGGGGTGTTTTTGACCATGCCCCTCACCTTCCACAGGTGCTGTGACCAGGACTGACAGGGAATCACAAAAACTGCAGTGGGAAGAACACCAGAAGGGCACAACTTAGTCCCACCTCAATATTCAATATTCCTTTCAGCCTAAAATAGTTCACAGGGACAGCAGGGACACTGAAAGGAAGGGAGTTGTGTGACCCGCTGTGGGAAACAACAGGCTGGACTGGATGCATCCTTATTGGGATGGGAAGCCAGAGGGGCGGGGGAGAATCTGATCTGATCCAGGTCAGCAAGCTGGTTCGGACTGGTTGAGTCCAGGAGCTGATCAGGTTCAGAGATTCAAGTCTGTAACCTATTTGATTCACTTCAGGAAGTCAATTCTTTACAAAAACAGGACCCACCTAATTTAGTTCAACTCAGATCATTGATCTAATTTGGCAAGTTGCTTTGATCAGGAGATTTGACCGCACCGCCCATGACATTTCTCCAAACCAAAGCTTGGCACGGCTCCACTTTTCTGACACTTTGTTGGCAACTTCCCAGAGCCCACATGCACAGAGAGATCTGCGCACTGCCTGAAATGAGATGCACCAACCCAGCATTGAAGGGGAGGGCTGCTTCAAACCAGGATGAAGGTGGCAAGCAAGGTGTTCACATTATCCGCAATCTAAGATGGACTCGCGGAGGCTCTCTTCCCTACCAAGAAGTCAATGCATTTAGATTGGGGAGTTGGGGGGAAAGACA
Organism: Laticauda colubrina; assembly: GCA_015471245.1. Classification (NCBI taxonomy): domain Eukaryota; kingdom Metazoa; phylum Chordata; class Lepidosauria; order Squamata; family Elapidae; genus Laticauda; species Laticauda colubrina. Next base: position 12,785,602 of record BLBF01000067.1, read on the forward strand.
GCTGTTTATCTGTGCCAGCAGATCAGACAGCAAATGGCTAGGTTTGCAGGGACAAATTCAGGCTGCGAGCAGATTACCGGGTAGCCGAAGAACACTGGAGGCAGGTCGTGCTCCCAGTAATTTAAGCTCCATTGGCGCTCGCCTCTTTGCAATGAAAGGTCAAAATGCTTGCAACTGGAGCCCGATTTTTGCCAGATTTAATTTTGCTCCCATAGCACTGCTGGTTCCCATGCTAATTTCCCTGTTCAGTGAGCTGAGGATAAGTTGATAGAGGCCTTGTCATTTCCCTTCACAAGAGCTTGGCTGCCTTCACTGGATGTAATGTGTTTGCTGCCAGAGAGGGAGAGGTCACAGTCCTATGAAGAGGGGGGCTCTCCTTACTGTGGGGCCCCATGGACACTTTGCCCAGACATGGGTCAGGGGCCTTCTACTGGACACTTGAGAGCCCATTCCAAGGAAGGGAATACGGACAGGGTCAAGAGTAAGTTGGCCAAGGCAGAAATTAAATTTATTTTAATTGCCACTGAAGTACAATTCAATTTAAATTATAACATATATTAATAGGATCTCTTTCCAAGGATGTAGTAATTCCCTCTTTGTTCAATTTTGGCAGCCATGTTCAGAGGGTTTGGTGGCCACTATCAAAGTCTGCTTCAAGTCATGAGGCCTGAGGTTGTTCTTCTCTAGGGAGCTAGCTGGGTCTGAAGCTTCATCCCTTAATATGCAGGAGGAATTGAATTTCCTCCAATGGTTCCAAACAGATCTAAGGCATGTACCTTATACACAGAACAAATTACAATATGATTATTCATAGGAATGAACTTCCACTGAGCAGGATGTTCTGAAGATGAGGTGAAGAGAACAATTTACTGAAATGACCTTAATTATCCATCCGTTCTGCGATGTTCTCCAGTGTAGACTCACTTCAAGAAATGGGGTATCTGGCAGCCCAACTTAAGAGGTTGAAGTGAGCCTGGAATCAGAGAGGAAAGCAAGAAACCTTTGTGATGAGGAGCAAAATGCCACTTCTGCACCCTGGTAAGTCCGAAGGCAGCTGTGAACTAAAACATCACTGTCAGAAGCTCAGCAAGAGCCAAGAGAGCCAGCATGAGTGTTGACTATGGAGGCTGCCAGGCAGCAGGGTGTAAATCTTACCCAACTGTTGAGCATCCCTGAGTCTAACTCTTCTAGCCCCACTGGAAGCATTTGAGACCTCTGAGGGGCCGGTGGACGGAAGCTGCTTGCTTGGCAAACTGGGTCCCTAAGTGATTCCTGATTCCACAGACCCAGGGCTGCCAGATTTAAATACAGCTCAAATGAGACCCTCCACAGGCACATTTCACACCTCGCAAAACCAGCTCTGGATCCGTCCAAACTGGGACATCCTGTGGGCTGGCTTGCTCAAGGCAGCCTCCTGCCAGTTGCAGATGGTGAGGACCATTCTGGGCACGGCGGGTGAGACAAGGGGCACTGCTGTTCCTCTCCTCACCCCACCCCAAAGGTCTCAAGCTGCCTCAGCAGCCTCTGAATCTGAGCCATTCTTCCAAGAACAGAAAAGAAAAGAAAAGAAAAGAAAAGAAAAGAAAAGAAAAGAAAAGAAAAGAAAAGAAAAGAAAAGAAAAGAAAAG
>BLBF01000067.1:12787239-12804070 GCA_015471245.1 Laticauda colubrina
AGAAAAGAAAAGAAAAGAAAAGAAAAGAAAAGAAAAGAAAAGAAAAGCCCGGTCTTCCTCGTGCAGACACTTTACAGGCTCACTCAGAAGCTCATTTTTGGACAGGAACTCCCTAACGCTGGCTCCAAAGGAGAACTCAAGCGGCAGGGGTGGAGGTCCTGGGAGAGCCAAGAGGCCCCTCCAGAGATGTCACTCAACTCTGAACTTCTCCCAAGAGGCAAGGAGGAGCCTGGAGGACAAACAAGTAAGTACATTTTCTTTATTGCACTTGCCATAAGTTGATTTTTCCTGTTGTGGTGGTGGGGAGGAAAGACTCAGATAACAACATCATCCAGGATAATTTAAGTGCTCTCCCTTCACCTCTTTAAGATGGATGGACTTCAACTCCCAGAATTCCCAGCCAACCTGGTTTTCATCCCATCCTATGAAAATCATCCGGGTCCTGGGAATGAAGTGCTGGTTGATGCTTTGACATCTTGGGAGGCTTGATAAAGAAAGGGCTCCATCTATAATCCCTTTCTAAGAGCTGCCCAATTGGGGCATGGCAAAGAATCCATGGGAGGCACACAAGGCAGGGTCAAAAGATGCCAGCTGTACTGCTGAAGTTCTGCTTCTATTTTCTACGTGCCTTCATGCCCGTCATCTTGACTTGTTGACCATAGTTTGTGGAGACCCTTTGAAGGACAAATAAGTGCTTTCCAGGAAAAATCAACATCCAAAATGCAACAAGGTAGAAGAGCAAGCAATAAACACGCCGTGAGTCCTTCCCCTGAGCATGCTTGACTATCCAAACCAAGCAGCTTCTTGGTTTATGGTCAGGAAGGGGCTCAAGGAGACATGATAGGCTCTGACAGGCTCCCAGAAGCTGAAAATATTTTAGTAGCCCATCTTTATTTATGTCAAAATAAATGGTGAGAAATGCCACGAAATATTTAGCCAGCAGATGATATTTTAGATTTCCGACCTCCATCCTGCATTATCTTTTGAAGTTAGTCCAATATTTAGGAATCAATGCAAACAAAAATAATTCAGTGGAGGAACTGGGAAGCCAAATCATTTCATACAGTTATTATTATAAATGAACAAAGAGAATGAAGATGTTATGGACTCCATAGAGATAAACCAAGTGGGCCAGAAAGAGATCAAGCAAGTCCATCTTGGTGATTTAGGTTCTAGCAGGAAATCATATCAAAGCCTTTAATTTTGATTAATTTCAATTTTCCAAGCAACACCCCTTGGGCTTGGTGTGAAGGAAAGAAACACAAAGATATAAAATCCACCAAAATTGCAAGTACTTGGATTTTGTTGGCAACAATCAATTTTTCAGCATGGAAGAAGTGAAAACTAAACTGAAACAGCCTCATAAAAAATGGCAATTGTGGAAAAAAACACAGCATGATACTTTCATCAGAAATCATGGTGGTCTCAATGGAAGAGAGTTACGGTTGGAAGCGGCTACTCACCTCTAGGTCCTGCAGGATGGGTCTCGAAGACCATTTCTTGAGTGTTTGATGGGAGGTAGAACCAGATCCTGAGGTCTCTGAGCAAAGTGAGAATCTCAGAATCCCCATCAAAAACCGCCATCGGAAAAGAACTGGTACAGCCTGCAAGAACGGAGAAGTTGCTCTCCTGCGTGGAGGGATCCCTTCTCATGGCTGCTGGGAGGCAGAGGGTGGAGCACACCCAGATTCCTTGAAAGGAAAGAAGCTGCTTCTTTAAATAGGGAGAAAACCCCACCTTCCCTTCCAGTGATGGTGTTACCTAGCTGGGTAACGAAATGTCTGCAAGAAAACAGCCAAGTTCAGAGGGCACCAAGGACTCTGCAGTCTGACCCTGAGCCACGGAGATTCTCTTCTATTGAACCAGACCTCAGCTAGGTCAAGCTCAAACTTGCAGTTTTGGGGTGTCTTCCATCCACCTAGTTCATCTCAGCAACATGGAGAATGGACTATAGTCCTGCTCTCCCTTAAGTCCTGTTTTGGAGTGCCTGCAGACCTAGCTTGGAGTAGAATGACTGTTTGCTGCTGATTTGAGAGATCAGATGAAGAATGTCCACTCCAGACGATGGAATCCAGTTTCCCTTCTTGTCTTTAGGGGGAGCAGCGAAGCCTGAAGTTCCCCATCAAAGCAACCTTGACATAAAATTCAGGTCCATCCCTCCTCCTCCTCCTCCTCCTCCTCCTCCTTTGACCAAAATGGAAAATATAGCTCTCCTATTTATGACCAAATTGCATTTCTGTTAGATCATTCATCACAGCCTCTGGCTTTGGAATCATTTATCATAAAGATTCATGTAGAAATGGCACTTTATTAGACGGGGAAAGAAATGAGTTCAGCTGGAACTTAATGCAAGCGCTTTAATTTCTTGAAGCAGCCCATCACCTGGAAGAGTCTCCTTCTGGATGTGCAGGTCTCCAAATCGTTCACTGTACTCCTGTTTAAAACCTTTATGGAAACATGGTGAGAAAGATATGTGTTTTCTCTCTGTGTGCGAATGAATAATGTCTTTAAAAATCCCCCTATTAAAAGAAGTGTGGCCCAAAAGCTGCACTAGAGGCAGAATTCCACATCAAGGTGTATCTATTAGGAAATATGGGCACAAAATGGCTTTTTTAAAAAAGAAACTCTTGCAAAAATGGAGCAAAATCGGCTTGCGAAAATGAGAAAGTGAAATTGACAGATTCCTTTCTTGTTCTGTTAGGCTATTTCCCGAGTGACTTCTAGCATCTTCACCACATTATCAGCCATCGATGGAGAGCCATAAAACCCTGTCCTCATGACTGTTACTTTGGGTCAATGATGTTTGGTGTCTTTAGAAGATGTGACAAGTCACTAGGGGGGAAATGGCCTTAGCCCAGCCATTTATTTACCTCCTTCTGATTTACCTTCTCTCTCTCTCTCTCTCTCTCTCTCTCTCTCTCTCTCTCTCTCTCTCTCTCTCTCTCTCTCTCTCTCTCTCTCCCTTTCTTTCTTTCTTTTTTTATCTTCATGTTTGCATACATTCCCCTCTTTCCATTCATCTTTTGTGACTTTCTCTCTTTTGGAAAACAAAACTAGCCTTCTGCAACTAGAACTGAGCAGATGTCAAACGTGGACAGGACAAAAATCCTTCTGCAAATATTGGCAAATTCACGCCATATTGATGTTTCGGCTAAACACGCAATGAAGAATATACTCTGTCAATGGCAAAAGGTTGATTTGGAAATAAAGCAGATAATCAAATATGTTTGTTCTCCGGGTCCATTCAGTAGAGCTCAATCCTTGACTGACACAAGACAAGATGGAGAGAGATTACCACCGTGTGTCTAATGAGGGAGAGAGAAGAAGTTTGGCAAATTCCTCACACTTCTTCAGATGTTGCCATCAGACCTCCAGCTCAGGGCTTGTAACCCATTTAGAAGCAAAGATCCTCAAGGGTTATTCTTGGGGGAGGGGGGAGATATCTGCTAGAAAAAAAGAGAACATAAGTAGATACTACTTCCTCTGTCTCTGACGATTCTCTGCCATCCAGGTCATGGTTGTCCCGAAGGTACTTTTTCAAAAGGCAACTGGATTTTCTTGGTTTGTCCTTGAAGACGTTTCACTTCTCATCCAAGAAGCTTCTTTAGTTGTGACTGAAGAACTGAACTGTTCAGTCAGAATTTAAGAAGCGTCCTGGATGAGGAGCAAAAAGCTCCTTTGGGACTACTGCTTTCTCCGATGGGTTTCATTGCCATCAGAGGTGAGGATAGCCATTTTAGAAGGTTTGAAGAGGGCATGGCAAATCTATGGAGGAGAGAGATGGTAAGGCTAATAGGCAGAAGATGTCTGTTCTAATCATACAGGCAGCATCCGTTGAAAGCCAAGGGTTTGGGGGGATAGTCTAAGAAGAGGGGTTTGCCCCCCAGGCCATTCTTCAGAGCTTCACCCAACTGCTATATTAGCCCCTGAAAGCCACCAGATAACAAGAGGACTTAGACCTGGTTCCCCAATGTCTTCCGTTCTCCCTGGCTGAAGGCTGTGGCTGGCCTGCACAGCATCAAGGGGCGAGGGAAGCGGGGGAATAGCTAGCTGGTCAAGCCGATCAAAATCTATCCTATAAAATGAAAATGTCATAATTTATTGTCCCTCTCCCCAGGTTTTGGATTTACAGCCTCCAGAGAAAGCAATTTACGTGGCAGCTTTGCAGAAGGGGTCAGGGAGAGAGAGAATGGCTGGCCCCTTCCTGCAAAGAGACTCTGTTGTGAGGGTGGGTACGGAGTGGGGCCAGTGGAGGGGGAGAGCAAAGCCAAAACCCCTCCAGCACAGCCACAAAATTCTGTTCCCATAAATCCCAAGTAAATCCTCCACAAGCGATCAAGATGAGCTGCCCTCCATTTTACCAACATGCTCACTTTACATGGAGAAGGTTGGATAAAAACCACTGGAGGCTTTCAAGAATAGACTGGACAGCCATCTGTCCAGAATGGTCTTGGGTCTCCTGCTTGAGCAGGGGGTTGGACTAGAAGACCTCCAAGGTCCCTTTCAACTCTGTTACTCTGTTATTAAAAAGCGGAACCAGTTGAAGGAAGAATGGAAAACATAAGAAGGCCCCTGAGCGATGCCGGGTCTCTGCTCCAGACCCACCTGGGTACTGTATGGAGACAACTCTGAGCTCTGATGAGGAAAAAGGAGGGGACATATAACATTTGAGGCCTTCCAGATGTGCTGGGCCCAAAACTGCAGAGTTGCCAGCCAACACCCACAACCTCTGGGGTCCCTGGAATATATCTATATCTATATCCCCCCCTCCAAAGAAATGATGAGAAGCTGTGAGAACAAAGTGGCAGAAATTGGGCCACCCTGGCTTACCCTGGTGGGTGAGCGCCCTAGTTGCTCCTGGAGGTGTTTGAAAGGGGGGGGAGGCAATTCTGGATGCTGCAGGGGACCTCTGAGAAATCTCGGTCCCTGAGACAGAAGCGCCTTCTCTGTTCGGCTGAGGGGGGCGAGGTTCCATCGTCACCTCCTCAATTTTTTAACACTCCAAATGAGCCTTTCTATTTCATTTCATTTCCCCGGCTGAAAAGAAAAAAAAAGTTTAAAACTGTTCTTCACCATGAAGTATTCTGAAAGAGAATGAGAAAGGAGGGATGGAAGGAGAGGTAAAAGGGCTCTTCATCAATTAATGATGCCAAAACCAGAGCTGCAGATAAAGGGAGCGAAGCAGCCATTGTGTCTCTGGGTGGCAAGACTTCAGGAAATGGGGAGGTTGGGTTGTATAGAAATCTTAATTCTGTTTAATGCTCTTACATAAGGCTCTGGCCTGGCAAAGGTTTAAGTTCAGATTGCAACTATTTCTGATAGGCAGTCCCTTTCTTCCCAAAAATAGCAGCCACACCCCCACCCCCTTTTTTTTAATCAATGGCAGCTCAGGATGAGTGGCCAAGTTTGAGAAGTTGGGTATTCTGCAAAGACAGCTCAAAAATATAAACTGAGATCAAGATCCCAGCAGGAACAGTTCACTTTCCAAAGGCTAACAAAAGAGACAAAAAATATCAGTATTCTTGACTGCAAATAAATTACAAGCACCAACCAAAGCCAATAAGTCCCTCAAGGCGAAGATGAAAGCGGGATCTGATCAAGCGCAACCCATCGCCTCCACCTGCAAAGGACAAAGGATAATCTCATTGAAACTAAACTTGGAGGAGTTTTTCCACATCTGATTTATGGATTTGTGGATCTGATTTCCACATCTCACCCACCAGCCGGGCGGGGTTTCTACCTTATGGTCAGAAGCCATCCTGTGTCCACGGAGGTTCTCAGTCCTCCAGGTCATACTTGTCCCAAAGGTGCTTGTCCAAGAGGCAGCTGGACTTCCTTAGTTTTTCCTTGAAGAAGAGAGGGGTCAAAGAGGCATCTACATTAAGATTGAACAGCTCACTCTCAACAGAGGGTGAGCCATACAACACAACCTCTCCCCTGTCTACAAGACGATCCTTTCAGCAGCTCCAAGAAGGCTCCACACCCACTTGCACCATATTTCAGGTGACCCATTGGGCACAGATCAACCTCCAAGTGGCCTCAACGGCTCTCAGAGGGAGTGGTAATAACCAGATGACTACAAGGAATGTAACGCCTTCCATCTTCCACCATCCAGTTAAAACTGAATAAGCTTTTTGTATGAGAAACGGAATGCCTTCAAAGAAAAATAAAGGAAGTCCAGTTGCCTCTTGAAAAAGCAACTTTGGGACAATCCATCCTGTGGTTTGCTTGGCTTTGAGGTAGCCCACTGCAGCATTTTTGCTCTGGTTTATGGCAGCCTCTCCCTCTCTTTAGATATCTTCCAGAAGTGCAGACTTTTACTCCCAGAATGTTTTTTTTTGACACAGAATTTTTATTAATCATGGCAATTAAAAAGATAAAAATGAATACAAACTAAGAACAATAAAAAAATAAAAACAAAAGTAGAAATTGCAGAAAAGAAAAGAAAGGAAAATAAGAATATAGTAAGAAAAAAGAAAAGAAACAAAGAAATGATTTTCCCTTTCATCATAACAACTACAAACCCATTTTAAAGCCCTGTCACACTGCAAAACGGACACAACGGACGAGCAAAATGTTCCATCCGTTGTTATCCGCTCTCAAAAGGGGCAAAAATTTGCATAACCGGAGAGGAAAACACGGACGCGGGGAGGACGCAGGGCGGATGGAAAGTGGATGCGGAACGGAAGCCCAGCGGATGGAAGCGGATGGGAGCGGATGGCGCAACCGCTAGGCTTCCGGGGGGCCTCAGCAAAGCGGACGCGGAACGGATGAAGCGGATGCAGAGCGGATGCACAGCAGATGAAGCGGATGCAGAGCGGAAGCCTAGTAGAGTCACAGCGGAAGCCTTATGGATGCCTGGCGTTAATTGCGCATGTGGGGAGGATGCATTGCGTCAGCCCCGCGGATATAACGGAAGCAGCACGGAAGCAGGTCACCATTCAGAGGAAAGACCTGCTTCCAGACACATCGACTGCCTTGCCTGTCCTGCCTGCATGTCTGCCTGCCAGCCTTGCTGTCTGCCTGCCTGCCAGCCTTGCTGCCAGCCAGTCTGCCTGCCAGCCTTGCTGCCAGCCAGTCTGCCTGCCAGCCTTGGTGCCTGCCTGCCTGCAAGCCTTGGTGCCTGCCTGCCTGCCAGCCTGCCTGCCAGCCTTGGTTCATGCCTGCCTGCCAGCCTTGGTGCCTGCCTCCCTGCCAGCCTTCCTGCCAGCCTTGGTGCCTGCCTCCCTGCCAGCCTTCCTGCCAGCCTTGGTGCCTGCCTGCCAGCCTGCCTGCCAGCCTTGGTGCCTGCCTGCCTGCCAGCCTTGGTGCCTGCCTGCCTGCCAGCCTTGGTTCCTGCCAGCCTCCCTGCCAGCCAGCAACCCCACAACCATGCGGAAGCACAGCAAGCCTCAGCCATCTGCTGCCAGCCCTGGTAAGAGGGACAGGGCTACCATCCTGCCCCCTGGCCCTCACTCTGGTTCTGCTGGGGCTTCTGCAGCATGGGCTCGCTCTTCTGGGGCTGGCGCTTCTGCTGCTTCTGCTTCTGGAGGAGCTGATGACAAGCAGTCCAGCACCAGCCACCTCCAAGCCACCTGCACCCTTCACCCCTGAGACTGAGCGACCAAGAGGAGTGCCAGAGACTCTTTTTTGTTTTATAGCTTCTTGTTAATAAAGTCTATTTATGATTCACACACTTGCTTCATTTCTTTTTTTTAATAAAGTCTTGCTGGAAACTTTTAGAAATGGTTTAAGCCTTTGCATGCTTGTGGGATGGGTTAAGATAGCAGTGGGATGGGCAGGAATACCTGTGGGATGGGTAATAGCTGTGGGATAGATAAACCTCCAGTGCAAGCATAGTGGGACTGTATGGTCCACCCTCCCAGGTGCCACACCTATGGCCCTTTATTATCAATAATAATGTAATAATTATCCACACATGTCAACATAAACACAACTCTTTATTAAACGCCCTGTTCATTGTAGGCCAACCAAACATACATGGCACAATCTCATCAGTGTGATGAGACAGGCTGAAGGAAGCATCCATTAAGCATCTCCCATCCTGTCTTGCCACTCCACTGCTCCAGCTGGGGAGTTGCACCAGTGTCTCAGGAGGTTGCACTGCTTCTTCGCTTCATGTGAGGCTCTGTTGGGGCCTTGCACATCCTCAGTGTTGATCAGGTTTTGCCCTTGCCTCCATTCCCCAGGCTCCATGTCCCCATTGCCTTGCTGGAGGTCCACGAGCCTGTTCTGCAAGACTGGGTAGCGGGTGCGCATGAGATTGTGCAGGATGCAGCAAGCTTCCATGATCCTCCTCACGGTCTCTGGGCGATGCTGCATGGTGGTGATAAGTACCTGGAACCTGTTGGCCAGGATGCCAAAGGCGTTCTCCACCACCCGCCTTGCCCTGGACAGCCTGTAGTTGAAGATCCTCTCTTCATGGGTGAGGAGTCTGGAAGTGTAGGGCTTCATGAGGTAGGTTGTGAGGGAGAAGGCGTCATCCCCCACGATGAAGTAGGGCACATCTTGTGTGTCGTTGGTCAGGGGTTCTGGATCTGGGAAGCCCACCATGAGGTTGCCTTCCAGCTCCTCCTTGAGGTGACTGGTGTTGTATACCTGGACATTTGAAGATGAGCCATTGCCTGAAGCATCGATGTACATGAACTTGTAGTCAGCATCGACCATGGTGAAGAGGATGATGCTGAAGAAGCCCTTGGAGTTGAAATAAGTGGACCCCGACTTGGCTGGAGCTTTGCAGGCTACGTGCTTGCCATCTATGGCTCCAACGGTGTGGGGGAAGTTCCACCTCTGATACCATTGCTCTGCAACTTTCTTCCATCCTTCTTCAGTGGAGGGGCACTGGAGGAGCTCCTCCTTGTATTCTTCGATGATGGCCTGCACCACTTCTCTGACCACAATGCTGATGGTGTTGTGTGGCACCCTCCAGCCGTACTGCATGCTCCTGTAGGAGGTCCCTGAGGCCAGGTGGTGCAGAGTGAGTGCCACCTTGAGCCCAGGTTCCAGGCTGGGCCGGAAGTTGGTGTTTGCTTTGGTCAACCTGGGTGTCAGCCGCTGCACAACTTCATCAAACATGGCTGGAGACATCCTCATGAAGTTCTGGAATACCTGAGTGTCTTCGTTCCTGAGCTCCACCATCAGCTTGTTGTACAGTCCGTCCTCTGCTCTTCTCCCGATCCATTTTCAGACCCAGACACTTCTTGGCCGCCCCTTTTTCTTCCCGTAGTAGAGTTCACAGAGCCTGTAGATGGCTTCACACTGTTGCAGAAGGATGGTGGCTGCCAAAAGGACTTTGTTACGATCCATGGTGGACATGACTGGATGCTGTGGAAGAGGAAGAGTCAGATGAAGGCTGCAGAGGTCTGCACAGCAGGGCTGCTGTTCTGAAAGTGAGATCCAGATGTGTTGCTCCCCCTTTTTATAGGCAGTATAGGTGTCTCTTTGCATCCTCTAGGCATCCTCTAGGCATCCTCTAGACTTCCTTAATATCCGAGATAGGTCCCCTCTGCAAATGTTTTTTCCATTTTAAATGCTTTGTTTCCGTGCTGCATCCGCTAGGCATCCGTTCTGCATCCGTTCCACGTCCGTTCTGCTTCCTCCCTGCGTCCGAGCGGATGCGAGTTGCGCGGATGTGCAGCGGATGCCTAGCAGATATAGCGGATGCATAACGGATGCAGAACGGATGTGTAGCGGATGCGTAGTGGATGCAGAATGGACGAATTGGATACCTTTTCCGCGCAAAAGTTTTAGGCAACCCAAAACTTTCTGAGCGGATGAAACGTCCATAAACGGATGCTGGACGGATAGAGAGGAAGCCAAACGGAGGCAGTGAGTACATCGCGTTAACCAACGGATGACAAGCTTTTTTGTCTGTTTTACATCCTCTTTGCATCTGTTGGTGCAGTGTGACAGGGGCTTTAGTAGTCCATCACCTTCTCTTAGAACACAACAAATGATTTTTTCTTCCCACGACTGGTCGACAAACAAAACTTTAAAACATCCTCATGCAGTCCTGGCCAGCAAAATTCTTCAGGGAGCATCCAGTCTGCCAGACTCCTGGGCCCTGAAAGGCAGCCATCGAAGGGTGAGAAGGGCATTTGGACATGCCAGGCAACCGATGCCAATTGCCACATGTTCAGGGATGATCCAAAGAAACTTGGCTTAGGGCTGGTCACTTTGAGGATATGAACATTTCTCTTGAACTTTGACAGAAGAAGGAGTTGGCCTCACGGATCTCCAACAGAAGCCACCATGACCTCATTGCTCACGTGTCCTGATGTCATTGTGACAAGAACACAAGTGACTCAAGGTGGGGTGTGTAGGACATCCCTTCTTTTTGCCCCACCCACAGGTGACCAGGGATAGAGTGTAGCATCCTTCACCCTTAGAAAATTAGATTTGTCATTTGTAGCATGAACTGATCCAATTTAAAGCATTCCACTTCTGTTTAGACCTGTCTCAAAAAAAATCTATTGTTTGCCTAGACGGGGGAAGGGGAAAAAAACTGCTGGAAACACATGTTAAGTTTGGGATATTCATGGGCCCAAGATATTAATGGGGTGAGGAAGAAGGCAACGGCTGTAGGGGAAATGATACTTTTCAACTAGCAAATTAGTACGGAAGTGATATTAAAACTGTCTCGCCTTTTATATGCACTGTAACAATTTGTGAAAAAGATAAAGTGGGGAAACTACTTTGATGTGATGCTATTACTTAGAGTACTTGAAAGGGATCATATTATGATCCATCAAAGGAAGAAATAGTAGAAACGAACGCTGCCCTGGAGGGGGCTCTAGCTACGCAATTCAAATGAGCAGTGGGAGGTTAATTTTAATAATTCACGTTGCCTTATGCCAATCGAACCACACGTTCGCTGTGAAAGACAAGAATCAAGTAAATGAGCTAAACAATTGGAAATTGCTTCGCAAAGTGTCAGAATTACACCCTGGATTTCTGATGGCTAATTGAAAGAGAACCATTTGATGGTCGCTTGAGCTAGCAAGTCTTCTGCCTTTTTCCCCAGAAAGGCCAACACAGAGACTTGCGCATCAAACCGTGGCTTGGCCCCGTGTGCAAATCCAGGCAGCCTGAACTCTGCTGGGTCTCCAAAAGAACAACGCATTAAGCCGTAATAGCGTTTGCTTCATTTCCTGAGTGTGAAATCACGAGGTTTGCATTGATTGCAGTCTCATTTCTTCTCACATCAGGCCGTGGTGCTGCCCATGTCGCCTTGTATCTCTATGTATTTTCTCCTTCACCTCCATTTGTTCTTGCGATCTCATTCATTTAGAGCCTAACGCAGTGGCCTAATGGAGCCTGATCCTTTGGTTTCAGCCAATGGAGCCTGACACAACTTTGAAGGAGGGACGTGTCCAAAAGGGGCAGCTCTCTCGACCATTTAGGGGTAAATGACCCCTATCCTCTCTGACATCTGCACAGTCCTGTTGGCATCAAAAGGCAACGTTTTCAGCTCTCCGGGAAGATGTTGAGAGCTGTGCTGGCCAATCCTTTTCAGATCTTTCTTTTCTGCCATTTGCAAATCGAGGATTGAAGAGGGAGGGCTGGAAGAAGGTCAGCGGAGAGCCCAGAGGCTGGGGCTAAATGTTTCTTTTTCTGCAGTGGTGCTTGGGGCAGCAAATATTCATATCAGACAAGTGGAATTGCCAGCTGCTATGCTTCATCCATGCCCACATGCCCAGAATCAGTTTAACAACGATTGCGGCTTCTCTCTTTTCCTCTTCTTCTCATGTTTGCCTGTATTACGGTTTGTTTGGGTCAACTGACTGTTGCCTTCAGGGCCATATGCATACAAAGATGGAATATAAATTAAAGCAAGCATTAATTAATTGAAAATAATGAAGAAGTGAGAAGCTATCGTCATCTCTAGGCCGGTGCTCCTCCACCTTGGCCACTTGAAGACGTGTGGACTTCAGCTCCCAGAATTCCCCAACCTTGAGGGAGATGGGAGGTACACGAAATATCACGAAATACAACAAAAGACATGTGTTGATCTTGTTTCAAAGGGAGGCGTTGCTGAGAGGTAACGTTTCTTGACGATGTTTGACTCCCATAAATTCTGGCTTTCTGAGAAGAAGCCCTCAGCTCCTCTGTCCACCACTAAGTGGAAGGAAGGAAGCCGGAAGGAACCAGCCTCTGAACAGGAGCTGCCAGCAGACCTGGAAATCAGAGCTCAGCCAACTCATATTTTACCAAAGCCTCCATTGATTGATCTGCCAACGGCGGCTGCTAACATTGGGAGGCGTTTTAGGAGGAACGAGCTCTTTTTGCAATGAGAGTGGAGCACTTTGAGGGCCTGTCACTCCCCCTTTTCCCAGCTGTTTAAAAGATACAAATCGGAGAGCTGCTTCCACAAAAGCAAAATGAAAGAAAAAGCATGCGGCCAGACCAGGGAAACCTGAAGCCCAGTTAAAGTTGGGTTTTCCTTTTGAAAAAGAAAAAGGCAGGTCTTCTGTGAGTAAACACAGTCTGCATCAGCTCATAAATGTTTCATTCCGGAGGAGGCCTCTGAGGTACCGAACCGAAGAATGGAAGACAGGCGTCAGATGCTACAAAGCAACCAAGTTTGGAATCATCACTGATTCTTCCAGGCTAAGGAATGGCCTCACATCCTTTTTCCACCTAACATTCAGAATAATAGTGTTGGAAGGGACCTTGGAGGTCCTCTAGTCCAACCTCCTGCTCAAGCAGGAGAACTTATAGCAGGGGTGTCCAACCCTGGCAACTTTAAGACATGGCTGGCTGAGGAATTCTGGGAGTTGAAAGTCCCACATCTTGAAGTTACCAAGACTGAGCACCTTTGCCCTTGCTTCAGACAGTGGCTCTCCAGTCTCTTTGGGATCTGCCTTCCTATCATTTCAGGCCATTTTTCTGGATCCTACAATGGCCTGGGTTTTCTGCTGACCCCGTTTTGGAGGCATAGCAAGTGTACCAGCGCAGTCCTTCCCTCTCCAGATAAAATGCTTCTTCAATGTCTCTACCTCGATCTTCCTCATTTGATGTGGGGGTAGGTATTCCTCAGCCCCTGGCAATTTATAATATTAGCAACTAGCAACTTTATGAAAGCTCTTCTATTTTGGAGCCAGCTGCCCATTGGGGCTGGAATTGATGGGATACGTATCATGTCAACAAATTAAAAAACAGATTGGGATTTTAGCCGGATGGCACTTTCTGCTTTCTTCTGATAGCTGGTTTGAGAGACGCCCCTTCCCCATCTGGGGGTGAAGGGTGGGAGAAATTCCCTTCTTGAAGCTTCTCTCTCCCACATCAGATCTCCTTAGTACACCAGGCGCATATTTCAAATGACAGCAAAGGTTCCTGAATGGTTTGGAAGTCAACTTCAAACATTCACTGACTGCAAATATTAGAAGGACCCCCGAAATCCCCAGCGGTTTCTCCTTCCCACGGATTCTGGTCCCACGTTCAGCTCTTGATCCAGCACATCTCCAAACCCAGGAAAGAGGGAGCTCAGCAAATGATTGATGGTCCCATCCAAAGATAGACGAGCTGTGTAACCAAAATGTATTTCCATCCCTGTGTTTAAGTGCAGCTGATGTTTGCCTGCTTTTCATAAAAGGCAGCTAATTAAATAGAATAAGCCACAGCTTTAGTGGAGAGTTGTTGTTTTTTTCCCCTTATTCAATGCATGTTTTTTGCAAAAGAAATTAGAAATTTAATGGGATAGAAGAAATGATATTATATTACTTAAACTGCTCAGCTCTGTCATCGGAATGGCTCCCAGCTGCCACTTTGATGGCTGCTCATAAGTTCCCAGTGAGGAGACTGAAGTCTGAGGTGACCAAAATTTTGTCAACTTCTCTGGTGCGTTGATGATGCATTTCCCCCCTAAACAGTGAAAGCATAAAATGGGGAAACAATATCAAACAAGCCTTCTCCTCCCCCAGTTTCCCTTCTCCTGCTATGCAACTAATTCCTTTGAATGAACTAAATTGAGGAGATTAAAATTGAACGGCCAAAGAGCCAACATGAAAAACAGACATTACAGGAATTGGAAACATTCTTGTCAGAATTCTGGAACAAAGGACAAGTGGCATTAAATTCAAAACTAGTTTTTACTTATTTATTAGCCTTCAAAACTCAGATTTCTGCCCACATATTTTCTCTGTAGAAGGCCCTGAAAAACACTCTTGCTCAAGTAGATCATGCCCTTCACATATTTAACCTCTGAAAACAGATGTCTGGATTTAGTCTGTTTTGTTCGGGCAAGTTGGATGGGGCCCCTGAGCCCATGATTTCCATCCCCTTTCTTAGTGCAGAAAATCAAAGCATCCCTGATCGATGGATGTCCAGGTGGAACCCATCAAGAGAAGGGAAAGCCTACCAGCTTTTCAGGTCTCTGACTGAAATTGCTCATTGGCTAGACATCGTTTTCTATTATTCTGCTGGTGATGGGCTTCCTGTCTTTGTCCCACATACCACCACAACAGAGAGCAGGCCTCAGCCTCTCCCATGGGACATTCCTCCAAGTTCTCCAAATGCTCTGAGGGACTGGGTCCCATCATAGTTTTAGGAAAGAAGTCTGCGTCTTAGAGAATGACAGCTGCCATTCAATTGATGGTTGAAACTTTCTCCAAAGAACCGAGAGCAGAAGGATCTGGGTGGACTTGTGTCTTCAGATCAGTTGCAACTTTGCCGGCTCCATCAATGGCATTCACATGGCCCTTCCTCTGGAAGTCCAGGATCGTTACGAGTTTCCTTCATCAGTAAAGAGGTTGTCTGCAAAATTTAAATCATTGTTGCTTTATTACTCAGAATAATTTGATATTCAGATGAAGCCAATAAAAATCTGGCTCTCTTAAAGGCTTGCGTACAAGGTTGAGACACCCAGCATTAATCTCAGGAAATTAAGAGGTATTGAAATGTGACTTAATTGCACATGATGTACCACATGTGTTTTTTTTTAAAATGAATAGAAGAGTGGAATAGAGTGTTATTCATCATGTGTTCATGCTGTGACTAAATGATTCAGAGCAGCCTTGGAAAGGGGCTTCATCGTTTTATAATCCTTCAGAATATAGCAGAGGGAAAAACATGCATTTGTGCAGCCTTGCATTGCCACAACAACTGAAACTGACTGAAAGCAACGATGAACCCAGATACTGGAATGGCCAGTATCTCCCCTCCAGATCTCCCCTCCAAGAGGGCCCTTGCCTTTTACCTTGATCAGGCAACCCCATCCTCATGTGGGTAATATATACCAGCCAGCCATTGGCATCAAAGGTTAACTTTTTGAGATGTATCCTCAACTCATTTCCCATAACGTTGGGCCAAATCAATGACACTTGAAAATTATTCTACACACACACACAGGCCTTTATATGATAGTCAAGGAAGGGAGAAAAGAGTGAGTAAGTAAACAGGAATGGCCTTGGCTGGAAAAAAAAAAGTTTTCCCCGAGGCCTCTCACAACTTCCCTCTAATAACTATGTGCCTTACAACCACTCTGGCTGTTTCAGAGATAGTTTTAGCCAGGCCATCACTTGCTTTATCAGGCAGTCCTGAGGATGCCCCTCAAGATGGAAGTTGCCAGGTGACCCCAATTAAGCCTTTTGCAAATCTTCCTCAAATTATCCCTCCCAGCAAAGTGTTTGTAATTCTCTTCCTCTAATTACTTAAGGAAGGTTTGCCAATGCAAATGTTAATAAGGGATATTAAATTGACCTGAAGCTCTATTAGCATTAAATAGGGATATTTATATTTGGATCACAAGTGGCCACAGGATGAAGCAAGACCTCTCTAGGCAGTCTTCAACCTGCCAAAGGTTGGCTGCAGCTTTCTACACCCCACTTCCAATGTCTGAAGTGTTTGCCCCCTAAATGGTTACCTTGTGGGGCTGTACTGAGTCTTGTTGCTTCTATGATGCCGTCCCTGCTCAAGCAAGGCCTTTCTCAGAACTTCCTAATTTTCAAGAAGCCCAGCATTGGGGCTGAGGCTCCTGGTTGCTTGGACACGGCTGTTCCAGGCTTACCTCTCCCCATAAGCAATGGTTCATGACCAGAAAATCTACCTGTTCCTCTGAGGGCATGCTCACCAGGTGTGTGGCAATCCTCAGGTGGGGCTAACCATGCCGGGAAGTTCTGCTGGATTTGCCAGTCTGTGTTACCACTAAAGAGACTCAGATCCTGATTAGTGGTCTCCTTGTGGGGCGTCCTGGCCTGGAGCACAGTAGGCATCAACCCTGAATCAGCCATCCTGAAGGGTCTTAGGATGGGGACAGTCTCTGCCCAGTCTCTGGAAGTTTCGGTGCTCTCCTCCTGCCCACCTCAAGTTGAGAAACGAAACGTTAATTGTCTCCCACAGAATCCCTGCCAGAGACTTCTTCCTTTGCCCCAGGATGGGGGAGGACCTGGAGAAAAGAGCCATGTCAATCGGTACAGCAATTATGCTGCAGCCGACAAAATCCAGTGGGCCTTAACAGCTCTTTCTGCTGATGGCATTTAAGTGTCCTCCTTTTCTAATTATTGCTGTTCTTTGAGCTAAATGGCTGGTAAGTACCTTGGAGCAAAATTGTGCAGGAGTGTTTTCTTGACTCTTGCTGGTGTTATAGAAAAGCTCCTGGCTGCATTTATTTTCAAAAACTGCTTAGGCTTATTATTGTTTTTTTGTTCCTGGATGCCAAATAGAAATGAAATTTCACTCCTTTGTCCGGCTCAAAAGCCCTCAGTTGTGCCAATGTTTTGCAGAGAACAGAAAAAGAATGGCATGTCATGAATTGCAAGCTCAATTTCACAAAACATGATTTAATACTCTCTCTCTCTCTCTCTCTCTCTCTCTCTCTCTCTCTCTCTCTCTC
>BLBF01000067.1:12804080-12832397 GCA_015471245.1 Laticauda colubrina
ATGAGCACAACCTCTGAAAACTATGCAGGAACCCAATATGGGCCTGCACTAATTGAAATCAAGCATGCAATGCTAAATATACAAATATATGGGTTGATGTGGTTGATGCCCAAGAACACGAGGCAAGCTGTAATTGCTTAGCAAGCCTGAAGGAGGGACGGTGTAAATGCTAGCAAAGAAAATTATCCTTCTCCTTCCTTTTTCTATCCCTTGAAGCCCAACAAGGTTTTGCTCAGGTACTGACAGAGTTTCCAGAGAAGGATATTGAGCCTGGGACAGCCTCAAAGTCAAGAGAATTCCACAGAATCCATCTTCCAACCCAACCTCCTTATGAAATACAGTTCAGCTCCAAGGCTCCAAGGGAGATTTGTGTGAATTTTCTGTGGGTTGTCTCCCCTCCTCTCTCCATCTCTTCTGGAAGAAGTGAGAACAGAACTCTTTGCTATGTTGGATTGGCTCAGCTCAATTTTGAAGTTCAACTTTGTACACTATAGAATTAGGATAAAACACCAATTCTGCTCTGCCCTAGCGACAGGGTGGCTGGCATCTCAGCTGGTCCAGGTGCATGCCTCCTCAACCCCTGGCATGATGAGACTTTTGATATCAACCAGACAGTGAATGATTTGTGCATTTGCAGACAGAATTTTGACAATCTTTTGTAGAAGGGGTCAGTTCCACACTCTGTCATTCTAGTAATTTTGAAACACAAAAGTGTAGTAGCAAAGGATCAAAAACCTGGAATCGACAAGGGCCTGCTATGGCATTTCTTTCCATACTTCAGTTAATTAATCACATATCTCTAACCTTGGGGATTTTCAGGAACAGGACAAACTGATTTCCATATTTTTTGAATATTTCAATCTTTTGCTCCATTTCTCTGGAGACTTATTCATCCTGGAAGAAATTAAGTAGGCTGAGCTGCTGGTAGGGGGAAGATTGGAAGAAACGTGCCTTCAAGATGTATGAATTTTCACCTCCATTTGAAAAAAAATTCTCACATTCACATGGAAGAAGGAATATTGGAGCAAATTCACCTTATATCCTTTGGATATATCTCCTCATATCCTTTTGGTCCTGCTTTGTCAATCTTTTTTTCAGCTTACTCTGCCTCTTACCCGGTCGGTCTTGTTCTTATCTCAACATCCTGCTCTGCCTTAGCAAATGTCTACTGTGCTAAGTAAAACACACTGTTTTCTGAGCTCTAGAAATCCAGCTATCTTGTGACAAGGAGAGGACAATCATAAGCAAAAGTCCCAATTAACCTGACAAACTCAAGAACCCATAACAAGCACCTGGTACTTCTTCTTCCTTGTGCTGAGCTGCACACCTACCGCCGGCAAATTCTGCAGTGCGCTATAATTGTCCTGACCAATGGACTGTGCAAGACACAATGAAGTCAACAGTTTAAAACCAGAATATAGAATTGCTCATTCTGTTGCAGTCTGTAGAAGGAAAATTCTTCCCCGGTTCTTAACTGTGTCAATTTTCTGTTAAATTCATCCTCTTCTGTTAGCCTTAAGTGCAAGGAAACATTAGCATTCAGATGCCAGATCTGCCTTTGACTTCCGAAGAAGGAAAGCATATTTGTATAAAATGACTTTTAAAATGAAGAAGGGAAAAGACCATCAAGCCGTGGATATTGGCTTGTTTGGGTTTTATTTATTTCTAAAGCCCAGATCCATAAATCAACGTTACATCCCATGTGCAGGGACCATGCTAATCTCCTCTGTATCGTTCCAATTTTAGTCTGTGTGCTAATATAAGTGAAGTTCTTTTGCAGTGAATTAGTCATCACTGGAGCTTTGAGCTGTTTGCAATCTTTCCATGTTTTTAAAAGAACTAAAAGCACAGGTTGAAAATAAGTGGGCATCTCTCCAAGTGGAAGATTACAAAAGAGGAGGGGGTGTCATCCAAGGCTGGACCCTTTTCATCTACCTCATCTATGATCATCTATGATAGGGATCAGGGACTGAAGAGCCTGTGAGGAATCTTAATATAACACATGCATGTCAGGAATTGAATTTTAAACAGGAGTAATGAGAAAGCAACATAAAGTGGTATGTTTTTTTTTTCCCCCTGGATATAATCAGTTGGATGTCTGTTCATTCTTAATCTCAGCTGATAGTTAAAAGTTCCATTCCATTTACACAAACCCTGGGGTGGCTGAGACATTTACAAGAGCGAAGCATTATTTCGTCTTAAAAAAGGTTTATTTCCTTCAGTCCCTTTGAGATGCAGTCAGTCCGAAAGTCCTCAGAGAGCAAGGCCCGTCTCTTGAGGAACGGGTGGTTTCTGCCCGTCCCAAATCTACTGCTCACCGCTTTCCCCTTTGGACCCCTCCCTTTGGTTGTCTGCAAGCCAGCTGGCCAGCCCCTGCAGGGACACCGTGAGGTTGATCATCGCAGCTGAGAGTTTCTCCAGGAGGCGTGGGAGATGCCCCTTAGTCCAAGACAAAAGAATGTCCTTGGCCTCCCTTTGGCGTCTCCAGGCCTTGGTGGGCAGGGGCAGCCTCTCTGCTGGACCAGCCTGAAGCCTGGGGCTAGACCTCGCCCAAAAGGCGGAGAGGAAGAGAGGGGCCAATCCCTGGCCCTGCAGGCTGTCTGTTCCCCAGGCCACAGGCCTGCTGAGCCCCGAAAGAAAGCAGAAAGCGCCGGGAGCAGCTGCCAACTCCTCTTAATGGCATGATAGAAACCCGCCTGACATTGCCAGGAGCAACTGGGCTTGGCCTTCAGAGGGGAGAGGTTTTGGGGGGCGAGAGGAGAGAAACAGGAGCAAACCTTTTAGCATGGTGTTAATAATGCAAGTGCTCCAGCACAGGAGCATCCTCGGGGTGGGGGCTGCATGTGTCAAGAGCAGAAAGGCTCTGCAGTCCATGTTCCTTCCTTCCCACTTCCTGAGACTCTCTCCCTCCTACCCACGTTCTGAAGAAAGCCGTAGCCTTCTTCTGCCCCAGCTGCTGCCTCTTCTGGCCCCACCCTTGGCAGTGCCATCGCCATAAACCATGGCATGCATTCTTCACTGGGCTGACCCTCCGTTCCCTGTTTGCACTGCCCTCGGTTAGTGCTGGGCTGTTTGTTCTTGGCATCTGTAGCACTTGCAGGACCCTTGGCCAGTGATCTGACCTGATCTGAGGAGGGTTGACATCTCTCCCCTTTTCTCCAGCTGGAAAGACTGGTGTGGCTGCTGCATGAGCAGAACAGTGCTGCTTCTCCACGTTGCAGAGGGTGGAGGACAAAAACCCCCAACAACCAGTCTCAGGTCTGAGGGAGAAGAAGACCTCTGTGGGCAATGGAGAGAGATGAGGTCCACAATGCAGAGCCTCCCCTCAGACACCTGGAAATCTATTTCCAAAACAGGCACCAGGCTACCAGCATTTCCAGTGGATTCCAACCGAGAACCCAGTCGGTGGCTTCCCACATGGCCAAGCCAACATGGTCTTAGAGAAAGACCTTCCGGCAATTAACTGGCAGTTTTGAAGGGTTTCCTTTTGGCTTTTCAAGGATGTTTATAACATCCTGCGAAGCATTTGGGCAGATGACATTCTTTTAAAAATGAAAGAAGGGAAGGAAATGGGAGTCTTTTGAAAGCCTTTCCTTCCATCACTTGTCAGAATGTTTCCCCAGGTGTCACAGTCCCAAATGAAAAGAGGCAGAGAAATGCCAAGATTGTGTCACATTTAGCTGAGGCAACCATGTTCAAGAGCTGCCTTCTCTGTGGTCTCCATCTGCCTGTGGCTTCTCAGGTGGGCTGCTAGTTTGGCTTCCTCTGTTCATGAAATGTGGTCTGGCTTCTGGTTTTCAGAGCCACTCAGTTCAAAACCTAATGAAGCTTCACACAACCCTGTGTCTTTAACTGTGTGGCAGCACCTGAACATCAGGCCAATTCCACACTCATGTGAGGTTATCATGACACATCTGATGTCACTGGGTCTTCAATCAGAGGCTCACCTCTAGCCAACATCTTTTTGTGAGCCATCCTTTCAAGATACTCAACATCTTGCAGGAAAGGTGGTGTAGATTTGCTGGTCTCTCCAGTGGTCTTAGAAGCCATTTGGCTGATATGACTACTAATGGCCATTTAAGGCGGCAAGTATGGTCCTTACCATGAGGGCCAGAGGGAGACCCACTTTCAGAGGCCACCTGCCTCTTCGGCCCCAAACTGCAAGGGCAAATGGGGATATGCTAGCAGAAGATCCAGCACCCCATGGAGAATTTTCCTTCCTCCTGAATGGAACCTGTATTTGCATGGATTATGTAGAGCAAAAGGGATTTTGACAGATGTTTGCAAAATTACTTGCTGCAGAAACCCCTCTGAGGTTGCTCCCTGCAGGGAAAACTTCCCTTTGTTTGTTCTGCTGATGGCTAAATGACCAGTGTTGCACTAGGGTTTGTTTGTTCTCAGTCATACCTGTCCTTTTCCAAACAAATCATCTCCTCTGTTGACTCATGTGTGCCCCAGCTTTTTCTTCGCTTGCCATTCTTTGCATTCTGACTTCCCCTCAAAGCCACTTTCTTCAACTTTCCAATAAATTGCCTTCTCCCCCAATTCCCTCCCTCCCTCTCTCCCTCTTTCCCTCTGCAAGAATTGGGAAGCAAGCAGCTGCATCTGAGACACTTCCAGCCCATCAATTCATTTGAATATTGAAAGGCCTCTGACTTAAATAGCTGCTTACACACAGTTTAGTGATTACTGATAAACTTAATGCATGTTTGACATTTCCTTGTAAATTGTGGCTTATTTAAAATGTAGCCTTGATGGAAAGTTCATTCTTGTTAAAACGTTCTGCGCGTTTGTTAAAATGCTGCATTTTAAGTAGAGCACAAATGCATGTTAAGTTCAAAGACTGATCCCAGTTTACAATAAAGGAAGTAATTTCCATAAAAGTGGGTGGAAGGGAGTCTCCCCAACATCCAGGGACCAGAGATACAATGGAATGACCCAAGTTCAGGGTAAGGCTATCAGAGAAACAAGGAGAAAGAACTTGAAGTAATTATGAAGGTGTGGGTGGATCTTGTTAATGGAACATTATAGGCCTTTTAAAGTGACCTTGTTGGATCAGTTCCAAAGATCTCCTACATTCCAGAAAGACAATGAACCTGGAGCTACACGGCATCTCTTTCCAAGAACTGATGTCTCCTCTTCCTTGGACCTTCCACAATGAAAAAGCCAACCTTTTCCCTTTTTTGGTCCTTGGCAAAGATTCATCTCTCACACCTTGACATAGAATCAGTCAGGGACCTTGAGGAACAGAATTCAAGGTCCTTCAGGAAAGCTAATTGCAGGCCAAGCTTATGGCAGCCTTCACACAGCTTGGTCTGCTTGTTGAGATGTCTTAGTGAGAAAGAGATGCCTTGGACGTGTCCCTGGTGCTGAAGAACCAAGTCGGATCTGGACAGACGTCCTTCAAGCAAGCCACATTCTCCAGGAGTAGAATTTTCACAATTAATGAATTTACAGGCTTAACCCAGCCAGGTGATGGTTTTGCTTCAAGGGAGTCTCTGCAGTTGTCTGGTGACAGCCCCTGCCAAGTTAGGCTTGGAAACTATGATGTGTCAAGCAGGTTAATTCAGGGCAAGTTACACAAGGAATCGTGACAGCAATTCTTCTGTATTATTCAGTAGTAGAATAATACAAATTACCTCAAACACAGCTCCAGTGAAGTTTTCAAGAAGTTCAGAAACAAAATCCCATCTCTTCCTCTTGAGACTATCTTGGGGGTTCTTCCCTCCTCCCCTTGATACCCTACTTTTTCTGGAGGTAGGATCTCAATCCCCTGAAGTTGCTTGGGGAGAGGTAAAATGGCATCAAAAAACATTTCTTCCACAGTAGCCCAATTTCCAACTCAATATTTTCTATTGATAAGCATCCCATTTGATGAAAGGACATTTTTCCTCCTTGCTTGACACTCTTCGTTCATGACTGAGCTTTGGTTTAAGGGCCTATTTATTTTATTTTTCTCCCAGTACAAGATCTCCATTATACTTGGACAAATCGTTCAGCTCACAACACATTTCCACCATCAATTTCCCCCCATTGTCATAAATCCATTCTTCACATGTTTATAATGCTGTAACTCATTCCAAAAGTGCACGAATTATTTGCTTCTCCAGCATTGCAATTGCTGCCTATTCTGCAGAATTCCTTCTCCAGCAGAGCTCAGGCCTCTGGCCCAAGCCAGGGAGCTGGTGAGGTGGACAAGTGGCCCAATCCTAGCTGATCTCCTATGGAAGAGGAACCCTTGCAGGTTCTACATCAGACCAGCTCCTTCCCCACATTTGATTCATGTAGGGTCAAGCTATTCTCCACAGTGCTTGAAGGCAGGAAAAAAAGCAACGGATGGAAACTCATCAAGCTGAGAAGCAACCTAGAATTAAGGAGAAACTCCCTGACAATCAACCAGTGGAACCACCTTCAGAAGTTGTGGCTTCTCCATCACTGGAGGTTTTTAAGAAGAGGCTGGACAGTCACTTGTCTCGAATGGCATAGGGTCTCCTGCTTGAGCAGAAGGCTGGACTAGAAGACCTCCAAGGTCCCTTCCAATTTTTATTCTGTAATAGTTGTTTCAATCCAAAGGCCATTCATTTACTGTTTGCAAGGCTGATGTTTGTTTTGTTTCCAAGATGAGGTGGACATAGAAGACCCCAAATGTATTGAATTTGGCACCCCTTTGATTTAGCCAGAACAGCAGGACTGGAAATCAGAAACCTGTCTTGCAAACCTTTTCCCACTCCAAAAGGCCACAGTGGCCTGGGAAGCCTTTGGAGCTGGAGTCCTTGGGATGAGTCCCTTTCTATTTTG
The DNA here is from genome assembly GCA_015471245.1 of Laticauda colubrina. NCBI lineage: Eukaryota > Metazoa > Chordata > Lepidosauria > Squamata > Elapidae > Laticauda > Laticauda colubrina. Next base: position 12,810,879 of record BLBF01000067.1, read on the forward strand.
CACCAAAGCAATCGGAGCTCGGGAGAGTTAAGAAACCCAAGTTGCCAGCCACAACAGGAGATGAAAGCCCTGCCCCTTTTTGGCATATCCCAAAGAGGTGGAGCTTTGATCACCTAGTTGCAACCATCAGCAATCCTGACCTTCTCTGGTTGACCTTGTCCAGATAGTCACAGCCCCTCCCCTCCGTCCTCTTTTGGGACCCAGCAAGGACCAGCCTCCTTCCTTCTCAGGTGCTTCATAGCTATCCTAAAGAGCCCCCAATGCAGCCATTCTCCTTTCGGCAGTCAGCGTTCTAGGAGCAGGGGAGGGGTTGTCCTGTCCCATTTCTTTCCCAGGTACAAAAGAGGTGAGCTAGAGAAGGGGTTGCGTAAGAATGGGCAGATTTATTCAAAGAGGCCATTAAATGCAAGCATTGATCTGGGCCACCGTTGAAGGGCTGCGCAACTGGCTCTTGAGGGAGACAGAGATCAGGCCGTTCTCCAGCGAGCTGCTGGGTGCTAAAGGACAAATGCCGGAGGAAAGCGAGTGCATCACCATGCTCGTCCTGTGATCAGCACCATCTTGGTCTGGGAGAATTGCAAAGGAGCATGGCGGGGGATGCTTCCTGTGCTTCTGGTCTGGCCCACTGGCCTCCTTTCTTTTCTGCTCCCTATTAAGATCCGTGCTGAGTCTTAGCTGCATCCCCCCTTTTGCAGAGAAGAGAGGCCTTCCGATTTGCAACTGTTCGCTGGCTGGGGAATTCTGGGAGTTGAGACCCACCCATCTCAAACCTGCCAAGGCTGGACCCCCCCTCCCCCACTTTAAGGCTTTCCAGACAAATGAATTTCTCAGAGACAAATGCGGTGAACATTAAGGAAGTAAAATCGCTGCATTTTTATTTTTGTTTGGAGTGAAGATTTGCAGCATCCCTTGATAATTTTTTTTATTTATTTAAAATTTCCAATTGCAGCTCAATTTGCACTTTAAGAGATGCTAAAATGTCTGTTAAAGGAAATAAGCAAGCAAAACACAAGCCACCAAATGTTGGAGCAATTGTACACTTCCTCAAGGCCTTTGTAAATATTCTGGAGGTTTAGCTGTAAAAATGTCTCTGCAAGGATAGGCTGAAGCACCATTTCCACTAAATGTTCCTGGGGGGGGGGGGAACCCCATAAAAGGTCTTTTCCATTTTTATAACATATTGTGACAACATTCATGCAAATTGCTTCTGACCCCCAGTCAATCAAACTCATAGAACACAAAGTCCTCACAATGAATGCAAGAGAGGTTTGGTCCTGCCATGAGGAAAGGCTGGGGGCATTGGCAGGGGGCTCGGAGGAGAGAAGGGCATCCCTTGTTTCGGTGTCACTCTGCCCAGAGTTGATCTCTTTGGTGGACACAACTCAAGAAGATGCACAGGGGTCATGAGACTGGCCAATATGTCTCAACATTGGGCTCTCCTAGAACTGTTGCTGGCTTCAAAAGAGGGGAGGAGGGCAATTAAGTGATATCTTGGTTGAAATGTCTGAAAAATGTCAGGCCGGCAGCACTTCTGGCCAGCATCCAGCCTCTTTAAAATTAATTGTGCAGCAAAGTCAAGACGGTGAGAAGGAAGATGAGCATTTGGGGCTTGGAATTAAATAGCTGATGAGAAAAATGTGGATCTGCCCAGAGCCCTTTTTTTGTTAACCTTCCCTTATCAAAATTGTGCCATTGCAAAGGGCCTATCCAGCCTTCACAGGTCCTGTCAACACTTAATGGAACAAAGGATTACCACCTGAATATGTTACTTGGTGCTGGGCCCGTTCTGCCAAAGCACGATTTGAGACATCCCATTGACTGCTGATGACCCCTTGGTGGGAAATATGGGGCTTTCCCTAGCAAGATTTCTCCCCCTCTGCTAGGGGATGAGGGGTCTTAGCCCTTTTGAACCCAAAGCCACCCATAACACGCACTTCATGGCTTTTCCATCTGTGATGCAGCTTGAAATCTTGGCGGTTCATGGACTCCTTGGCATGTCTCAAGAAGCACTTGGAGGACATCACAAATGTAGCACGTTCCACCCATAAGAATGAGCCCTGTTGAATTCACTCCACTTAATGAATCATAAACTCTGCTTTCACGACCGCAAGGACTGAGTTCACACATCATATGAAACCAAAGCAAAACCCAGAATTCTTCGTGCAATGCGTGAATCAAGCTACTGTATCAATCGCCCTGGTCACTGGTCTCCTCGTGAGTCTCTGCAGGGGGTGAGGAGGAGGCAGCAGTATGCGCACTGTGACATGATTCCATGTTCAGTTGCATAAAGCATGTCAGTCACACTAAGTTATTGGCACTGAGGGCAAATGTGAAGGCACTGTGGCCTGTCCCAGAGGCCCTCCCTTCTAGGAAGGCTTCCTAATTGCTTCCCACCCTAGGCTGGATGAGAAGTTCAGGGTTGCTTGAAAGTTTATGCATGCAAAGGAGGCTCTGCCCTCTTTCAAAAAGAGACTTTGGGGTTCATTCCCTCCTATTTATCGCAAGGCAGCCCTCATCTCTTCTGGCTGAAAACATCTCAAGGTGAGTCCCATCTGACTTGTTTTCCATTCATAAGGACATCCAAGGCCACCACCTGTCTCCTTGGTGAAATGGGATCTCAGCCGAAGGATCCATCTCTTCGCCAGCTCAGCTTAATTTATTTTCCCTATAAGATGAGAAGACACTTTCATCCCCAACTCCCGGAATTTCAGGAAACATTTTTATTAGTCTAATCACTTATTTTTACAGACTCTGTTCAATGTCAAAGAGACCGGGTCTTGAACCGGCTCCTTCCTCCCTCAGATGTCTATTGGCAAAACTAACTTAAACCCAGCAGCAGGTGTAAAAATGGACTGTTCCCTCTAAAAGCCATTTGATGTTCTCCTGCAGCCTCAGTCTCCTTCTCCATGGCTTCGTCCTGCAGAAGGTCTCGTTCTACAAGGAAACAGGTGGGGTTTTCTCATCAGGTCTGCTTAGCGCTCAGGGACTTTCACACCCACAACGCAACCAACCTACCCACCCGGAGTCATCACCACCTGAGTCACACTTGTGAACCTTCTACCACTTGTTCTTTGAGTAAAACATCAGCACCTTGTTGTCACTAAAGGGTGGGCCAGGTGCAAACCCAGTGGGGGGAAGGGAGGGCCTTTGGGATGGCAGCCAGCTGAAAACAGTCATTTCGCCATCTAGGATGAATGGCAATAATTCAGCCTTACTACAAATTGTAGCCCAGTTACCAGGAAAAGCATTTGCAAGCAATTACTGGACAAATAAAAATAAACCGAGGAAAGATGTTGCATACTGTATTAAAATTCAGTGCCTTTCAAATCAAGATTGCCTGTATGCCTCTGCAGCAAGCCTAGGCAATAAATAAAAAAGTCAGTAAATAAACAAATAAATTTAAAAGATGTGCATTTTTTCCTTAAAATGTACAATTTAAAAGCCAGCCTGCCACTATGCCACATCCTTTTCATCAAATGAAGAGGGACATTGGTATCTAGGTGGAAAGAGCAACAGATGCCATCTGAGGTGGGACTTGGTGGGCAAGAAGGAGCCTCTGAAGAACCTCTGGCGCCTGGTTGAGTAGCCATCTCACCCCATCACCCATCCAGCTGGTGGAGCTGGGCCATGGCAGTCATCAACCATCACAAAGGGGCAGCTGAACAGCAGTCCTAGAATGTATGGGTGGAAGGTTCTGGCTGGACATCTGGAGAAACCTTGCCTGTTTCCTCATGGAACCATCTGGAGGTCTATCAGTGGAGGGGGAAGGAGAAAGGATTTGTAGGATAGCCAAGGACCTGGGTCTATTGATCATGATCCAGCCAGCATCCACAGGGACTTGGGGGCTTGACAGAAGAAAACACTGCTTGCTCTGATAATGGCCATGGGGGCATCTCAGCTCTGCCCTTTATAAAATCCCATTAAGGCTTTGTAACTATGTGCTTGCATGCCATCCCGGCTTTCCTGCGGTGAATCCAATTGCATCCAGGCAATGAATTTGTATCAGATGAAAAGTTGAAAGAGAATTAATAGGGAAAGTCAACATAAGTGAGCCAGTAAAACATGGGGGAAGGTGGCCGCTTTTCTATCCTGGCTTAAGAAACTGGCTTAAATCATCCAATGGGTCCTGTGTCATCTTCCCTCCGCTTGCTCATTCCGAAGAATCACAACGCACGGACTCTTCATGCGTCTCCCTCCTTCTGACTGAAAAAATCCTCATTCCTCCCTATCATGTGACTCTCCCGGCTCTTTCAAGCCTTTATAACGGATGGCTGGCTTTGAGTCTTATTAAACATGCTTTTTCAGATGTTAAGCAGATGTTCAGTGCTTCTGGGGAGCAGAATGCAGAGAGGGAAGGAAGAGGGAAACAAGGGAAGCTTCTCCAGGCTTTTCAGATGCTGATCCTTTGCCTTGAGATGGTCGGCAGTTGAGGTCAAGAGCAACCTTGCTGTAGCTCTTCTCCCGGGCAAGAGAGTCGCCTGCAGTGCAAACCATCTAAAGTAGTATCCTCAATCTTGGCCATTGAAGATGGGTAGACTTCAACTTCCAGAGGTCTGCTGGCTGGGGAATTCTGGGAATTGAAGTCCACCTATCTTTACATGCCCACGATGGAAAACACTGCTCTACAAGGCCCTTCTCACAGGGCCGTGGGATGAGAACCTCAACATCCAGATCCTTCTTCACCCAGGTAGTCCCCTTTTCTCTGCTGGATCTCTTCCTAAGCCAGTTGTCACTCACATCCCTGAGTAGCGCATCCTGCCTTTGAAGATTGCTTCTCGTGGAGCTAGTCTGAACTTTAGAACAGGCTAATTCCTCTTCCACCAATGGAGGGGTCTGCTTTTCCTCCTCCAATTTTCAGAGCAGCCAGCAGAACTTTCTATCTAGCAAATTAGTATAACTTTCAGAGCCATGAAATTGACAGATGACACGGAAGGGGAGGTATAGGGTGGAGAAAGGAATCAAATGTCGAAGGAACTAACTGGCAAATGACAGGGGTAGCTGCTTCATTTGATGTCCTTTCACTGTGGGAGATTTTCAAGGGTGGCAGCCTTGACTGGAATCTCCTTTCGGAGGGAGGGGGGGAGAGAGAGAAGCTTTACAATGATTTGCAGCTGCAGAATCACAATTTAACAGTCCAGAAAATCTATGTATCACCAAGGATTGTGTTGTGAAAGTTTTATGGTTCAGTATTTCTCTCCCTCTTTTATGATAGTGAAATTTCCCGCAGATTGAAGGTTGGTGAAAACCCAGCCTTGTCTTCTATCCTGAGCCTCAGCCCTCCGTGCCTGTAGGGTGGACTATAACACTACACAAAGTTTGCCTGCACACAGAAGGCCCGTAAGCCATGCTGGAGCTGTGCCTTGAAGGAGGCAGGTTATTCCTACAAAGGAGAGGGGTTTTGCTTGCTGTTCTCTCATTGCTTCTTCCCCTTGGGCTGCGGGCAAGAGTTTTTCCTTCTCGCTGCCCTGGGGTCTTTTGGCTGCCTTAGCTCTGAACTCACCTGTGTTTCCCTCTCCTTGTCAAAGGGAAACATGTTTTCTCTCAATGCCCTGAGCAGGCTGGATTTATTCATGCAAAGTGTTTCCTTTCTTCCCTTCTCGGTTCAGCAAGTGGGCCTGTTGTCGGCCTCTCTCCGCTTTGATCATGTTCCATCGCTGAAGGCAGACGACTCCTCGTTCGTGACCCAGGGAGTCTTCAGACAAGAGCTCTGGTTTGCATCTGTGCTCCTTCCCAAAGTGCCAGGAAGACCCCAAAGTTGCTGGGCTCCACGCTGGGACCCCCCCTTGTCCCTGCAGCCCGGACTTTTCCTCAGGCTGACGGCCTGGAGGCCCTTTCCAAGGGTGGAACTCCAAAAGGAAGGGGGAAGAGATACCGAGGCCGGAAGAAGGGGGAGAGGAGCTGTTTTTGATGAACCCTAAGATTAATAGAGTAACTCTTATCTCTTGCATCCAGACAGGTGGATACACTGGATCCGCCCTTTGATGCTGTGCCTGACCCCAAATCTCAGCCTGCAATTGGAGTCATAATCAGCAAACCACCTTTTATGCCCCCTCTATGGCGAGACTTCACCTCCCAGAGAAATGAACATCCCAAATGAAAAACTCTGGGTGAATATGTAATATTCATTAATTTCCTTAGGTTTCTGCTCCAGTCAGTCTCACCCCTTCCTCCATTCCGCTGATGGAGATAAAGCCAGAAATCATAGCAATAATAGCATTAGGCCAAGCAAAAAGAAAGCACATGCCTGCCCCCTAATAGCCTCCATTCACACTGTCCCTTTGGCTTGTTCTCCACCTTGGAAGCAGGATCACCATCGTGTCTCCATTCCACCTCGAAAGGCCCCGTGGAACCACTGAGTCTGCTTCCCCACCAAAAGGACTGGCCAGCCCAGGCCCACCACTGGGAAGGTTCGTCGTCGTCTCTGGAACCTCCAGCCTCAGAGGTGGGGTCCCTCGCCCGTTCCACTTAACCAGGAAGTGCCAAAGTTTCCGTCTTCCTCTCCTTTCATCTGCCCCTCCTTAAAAATCCCGAGTGCTCCGACATTGCAGTCATCTTCACAATGTCATGAAGAGTACATTGAAGAAAATGCTGCCCAGCTGAATCCAATGCCTCTGAGCTTTATGGCTCTGACCCCAATTTCTAGCGGAATTGAAGAGGTGAGAAGGGTTCCTCTTTGCATACCATTCATCACTGGGCTGCCTTTGGTTTTGTTGATTCACTGAACGCCCCTCTTTGTGAATTGACAAAAACTGAGGATTTATGAGCTGCTCATTGCACACACGGCCAAGATGGATGTTCAGCTCCCATGGCCATTGTTTATTGATTTTTATTTTTTATTTTTCAAATTTAGATGCCACCCATCTCACTCTCATACTTCGTATGCCAGACCCGACCTGGCTAATCAACCGTTGATCAGTCAATAACCAATTACGCCACCAAATGAACCCAAATCCTGCCTGTCTGATTCATCTGCCTTTCGGGAGACTTCACACCGTTAGGGAAAGAAGCTCAGCAGCCTTGCAGATTCTGGAAAGTGCTCTGTTGGGAACACTTTTCCCTTTCTTCATTAGATGCGCAGAGCCACATCAAATAGATCAAAATGCAGTGAATGAAAAATTGATCACTTTCCTCTTAATTCTGGCAAAGCTTCCCATGACACTTGCCTCACTGAAGCAAGAAGGAGCGATGCTATCTTAACAGATGGAGATGCAGAAGAGCTGGACTGCTTCCTGAATTCTGCTCGGAGGGACACACCACAGCCATGCCTCAGTCCTCTCCTCCGAGGCGAAGCGCATGTGAAGGAATTCCAGAACAACTCTGGCTAACAGCCAACCTTGGAAGGCAGTTTGCTGACCAGGCAGGATTTATATGAGAAATCATTCTTGCTGATGGCAGCAAAGTAAAAGTGTTTTTTTTCAATATTCAGTTAATCTCTAGGTGAGGCTGCAGATCTGTAAGGAGGAGAACATCTCCAGATCTAGATTTGATTCAGCTGGACCCATGGGCAGACTGGCACAGAGGGGGTGCTCTTAAGAGCGGCTTCATGGACCAGGCAAAGAGGAAAGACTAGGAAGCGGGCTCAGCCAATCCCAGAGCTACGTGCTACCACTTCGTCATCACCTCCAGGGAGGCTGTGCCAACCTTGTTGAAAGTCCACAAGTCTTAAAGTGGCCAAGGTTGGACATCCCTGGCTTAGGCAGTCAAAAGAACTATTCAATTCACTACGCACTTAAGCCGGAAGGGAAGATTCAGGACCGTAGCATTTTACCACGAAGAAGACCCCTCCTTACAACCACATCCAATCTTGCCATTGGTCATCCTGGCATCCCAATGGGCAGAGAGATGAGATGTGCTTCAAAAATGTTTACATTCTTGTCATTTTCACAACAGGAACCCAAAGAAAAAAGCTGGTCCACCTTCTCCTCCTCCTGGCAGGTTGACCCTCCAAACTGGACTGCTACATAACAAGATGGCTGCCTGCACTTGTCGGTCACCAAGTGATGGGTGATAAAAAGGCAGGTGAGGTCCAGATTCTGGAATCTTCCGTATTTGCTCATCCTGCTTTTCTTGCCAGTTCTCGGAACCTGGTGCTGCAGCTGGGAAAGAAAACGGAGCTAATCCAGCAGAGGAAGCAACTTCTTTTCAGCTCTCCGGTTAGAGAGAAAGCAGTTGCTTTTCACCCAAGCCCTCCTCCTCCTTCCCCGTGGCTTTGCTTCCGAAACAGATTTTTTTCTCTCTCCCTCTCCTGATCAACTGTCCTTGTTGTTTTCAAATACTTGCTGCCAGACTGAGAAAATGAAAAGAGACATTTATTTGTTCCTGACCTTTGCAAATCAAACTCTGAAAGCCATTTTAAAGGGGGAAAAGTGTCCTGAATGTTATTTTAAAGAGCTTAAGCAAGAGTGTCTGTCTCTGAGTGACGGATTTAATTAAAAACTCCCAAAGTGTTATAAAATCAGCTTTCTTCCTTTCATCCCTTCCTGAAAGTGGGAAGCTTCAGACCTTCCTGGCTGCCCTTTTAGCAGTTGCGATTTTACATCACAGGAGGCCCTTTTCTGTCGTGCAGCAGGGCAGGATTTGGAGGAGGTAACCTTGGATCCGTTTTCTTCCAGGGAGCAAAAAGGGCAGAAGCTTTTTATTTATTGACCTCCCAGCCAGATCTTCTCCAGCTGGCTAAAAGGAGTGAAGCAAATAAACAGGGAGTCCTGCCCTTGTGGCCAAAGCACAGGTGGAGCCTGAATAGCGTGGATCTAATATAGAAGAGGAGGCATGATACAGTCTGGCAAATACAGGCACAGTCCTCGACTTACACCAGTTCGTTTAGTGACCATTTGAAATTGCAACAGCACTGAAAAAAGTGTCATATGTCCATTTTTCGCACCCCCATGATCATGTGACAGAAATTCAGATACTTGGCAATTGACTGATATTTACTGTAATGACGGTATCTGGATTTCCCTCCTGATCTGGCACATTTAAGCCCCAGATTTTCTTTTCTTTATTGGTTTCTGCCCCCTGCCACAAAAGATTTGGTCCAATTTCATTCTCAGAGAACAATCTTGCTGAGGCTGGACAGAATTCTGATCTTCTGACAAGATCTCTTTCCATGTTCTAGCGGGTTGGAAAGAATCTACTAGATCATTTCAAAATTGAGAGGACCCTGGGGGGGGGACGACGACTGCTGATGTTGTTCAGGGTGGTGAGAATGGAAGGTGGATGAACACGTCCCGTCAGAGACATCAGATGGGGGCTCCAGGGCTCATCTCTTCTTTCCCTGAAGCTCAAAGCTCATGGACTGAATGCTGAAGACAATGTCTCTCTGATGGGCCTGTTCTAAAAATAGGCAACAACACCCACCCAGGTGGGTTGCTCTCTCATATTGGTGGAGCGGCCTGTGCAAAGACTTCTGATGGAGACTGACAGAGATGAGCTGGAGGCTGGGAGGGAGGCGAGGGGAGGACTTGCTTGGGAACTGCACTGCATGTTGCGTGGATCTAGAAGGCCTCCCAGAATGAAGTAACAGGCCCTCCAGGGGTTGAGGCGTCTGTTGTGCTGCTGGAAAGACTCAGGAGGAAAAGAAAGGCTGACAAGCTTGGGAGGCAGGCGGCACCTTTCTTGACCTCTCCTTCCTCTCTCCCCTCCGCCAACCTCAATAGCCTGGGCTGAGCTGGGCTTCTGGCCCCACCAGCAGAGCAGGAAGGCATGCCTTCACCCATGACCTTGACCTTACCCTGCTGCAGCAGCAACCCCGTTCTGCCAAAGACCCCTGAGGCAGGGGTCCCCAGCCCCCAGCCACCTCCACCTGTCTTCCCCCTCCTCGACCTGGGTTTCTCAACCTGGGCGACTTTAAGACACGTGGACTTCAACTCCCAGAATTCTCCAGCCAGAATTCCTAGCTGGGAATTCTGGGAGTTGAGGTCCACAAGTCTTAAAGTCGCCAAGGTTGGGAAGCCCTGTTCTGGACTGCCTTCCCCTGTAAGGACCACGGTGGTCTTCCATCAGAATGAGCCCAGCAGCAGCCGCAGATCTCCTGAAGCCAAACATGATTCCTCCTCAGGAATCTTCTCTGCTAGCAGCCGATTCCATCAAGATCTGAGTGGAGAGAGAGGTTCACGCTTGAAGCCGTGCAGGAAAAATGGTTTTAATTTGGGATAAAGCAAAATGGATGGGCTCTCTTGACACCCCAGATTAAACTTGGCAAGGGTGATGTGAGTTTCAATTGAAAAGCCTGACCCTCCCCTCCAGAGAAAAAGGCCGGGGGAATAAGTTATAGAGCTCGATTAATTCCACGGCTGGAGATTTATGGGAGCTCTGGAGCAAAGAGAGGCTGCTTGAAATAAAAACAAAATGCTGAGCAGCCTTGCCAAGAAAATATGATCCTGGATATTATTTGATAACACTGATGGTTTCCCATTTCTTTCTCCGCAGCTCTTGCTGGCGCCTCTGCCGGCCCTCCACAAAATGCCCCCCTTCCTTTCTGGAAAGGAGCGTCTCTTCTGTTTTTTGTGCTTCCCCTTACAGGGGAAGAATCAGTTTACAGAATCAGTTTAGGATCCATCGGGAGCAGCAGGAAGGGTTGAATTACAACCTCCGGCCTTTCAGGGAAAAACGAGAGGCAGCGGGGACGGGGTGGTGGTGGTGGTGGTGGAAGGGGGCTTGAGGGCTGGGCTCCTTGGACAGACACCCATCAATTCAAATGGATTTGTTACAACACCTTGCTTGGTTACAAAACGGCCCTCACTAGTTAGCCGGAGGATTGTAGTTTGTGTGTTCATGAATTAAAGCTCCTATGATTTGATTGATTGCTTCTTTAAACGAAAATCAGCATGATAACCCAAATATTGAATCTCTGAGTTATTGTCACCCAACAGATACAAAATAAACTCATTTTCATTCATTAAACAACGTCTATCCATTAAAATCAGCCTTGCTTAATTATCTTGATCTTGACTTGATAAATCCCATTGAACTCAGCAGGTTTCCAGATGAATTGCCTGGCCTCCTCAAGGGAGCCCATTCAAGCCATCCCCAGGAACCGTTCATACGGGTTTGTCCTCAGAAACCACAGATTACAGAACCCAACACCGGAGTTTACACTTCCTTGTTATCCTTTGCCATATGGCACTTTATAAATAATTTGGTATTCAATTTATTTCAGGTCTTGGGCAAGGCTCTAATGTTAAAACAGCTGCCCTTCTCTTTCCCCAAGTGGTTAATTGGAAGAGCCTTTGGGCCACCGAAGCCTTTGCTGAGTTCCAGGTCCTGGCAGCAGATCAAAATCACCCGCTCTTTTACACCCAGCCAAACCAAAGAGGCATTATTTCCAGATCAGGTCCTCTCTGCATCCCTTCTTCTACATGTGTTCAAAGATAAGACTGTGATAGTTTGGGTTTTGCAGCATCATAAATGAGAAAAAGCTCACAACTTTAAATGAGATGTGGCTTACCTTACCTTTGCTAGACTTTTCTAAAATATGCATTTTTGTAATATGCATTTAAAACTGACCTCTCTTCCATTATTTTCAGAGAAGAGCAAAATCTGAGGAACCATTACATTTAGATCAGTGAACTAGGTCAGTTGCAAAGGTCAGTTGGCTTAGAAAGGAAGACCGAACTAAGTTCTTTAAAAGTCTATAGAAAGAGCACTTAGACTGATAAATTGCTTCACAGCGCTTCACAGCCCCTCTCAAAGCAGTTTGCAGAGTCAGCCGCCTGCCCCCAACGATCTGGGTCCTCATTTTATCCACCTCAGAAGGACGGAAGGCTGAGTCAACCTTGAGCAGGTGAGATTCAATCTGCCGAATTGCAGGCAGCCGGCAATGCAGTACGGCATTCTAACCACTGCGCCACTGCGGCTCCTAATGAAACAAAGCCACAGGTTGAATCTTCCTGTAGGCTTAGAAGCTGCTGGTGGAGGTGTCCAAACCAGCCTCAAGGCAGCCTGTGCCTGCATTTCCCGGTTCAACTTGAGCCACTGGCTTTCTGAACCAAAATATTTCTGGTAACTGAGTTGTCTGCCTTCTCCCCTTTTAATTCATGCAATCCACAAATCTCCCCTGCTAACCAAGGGAAGTTCTTCTGAGCGTACAAAAATGGAAAGCTACCAGCTGCAGTGTTGCTCCCAGTCCAAGCCTGACCCCAGAGGTGGAGAAGCAGGAGGGCTGAGTGAGATTTGTGTCACACCCAGGCAAGAGACGCCAAACCCAACCAAGGGCCGGTCTCAGTCTTTTCATTCTGGCCTTCTGTGGGAAACTGAAAAGATCTGGGCTGGTTTAGAAACCGGATGGGTGATATGATTGTTCCTTGACCTGGGAGCCTCGCTGGCTCTTAGATGCTCAGCTCCAAGGCTGAGTCAGAGGCTCTTTTGAAAGAGAAAGTGCACATGGCCATGAGCATCTCAGGGAAAGGGGCCTATGAAATATGCATGGCACATGAGGGTGGAAAGGGGGCCCTTGGCTCCACAGACACATTCTGGCCTCATCTTGAATCCTGGGGGTATCAGATGCAGATGGTTCTCTGAATCCCAGAGCAAAGGCAAGAAAGGTGGTGGAAAGCTGCCCTCTCATGCACTTATTCTATCGTCCATGCTTCTGCCAGGGTTCTGTCACCATATGTGCACACAGACACAAACACGTTTATGCAAACTGCCCAAGCTACAAACATCCAGTCACTGATGAGACAGCGAATGTGAGCCTCAGTCCAGTTTATGTGCTTTAACTGACAGGTTATCGCAATGCCCAGAAATGCACAGCAGGACAGGCAAGGAAGGCTGGCAAGAGAAATAACCAAAGATGGTCTGGATGTGGCATGAGGCAAAGTTATGCCAGGAACCACCTCCCCTCTTCCACTTCCAGAGGCTGCCCCTTTTTTCCGGAGCCAAGGAAGTGGCTTGGCTTTTAAGTACACTCCATTGAGCCAAAGAAGGTTGGGGAGGTTGTGTGTGTGGAGGGGGAGAGAGAGGGGGAGGGGGGAGAACGCTTTTTTTCATGATTGATTTTTCAGGGCAGCCTGGTGTGAAATTTTTGATGTAGTTGTTTTAGGATTCAAAAGTTGAACATGAAAATGTATTATTGATCTTGCCCTGCAAAGTACAGTATGCTGTTCATCTCAGCCATGCATTATTGATTAGAGCACTCAACAGTCCTAACCTTTTATTTAATCGCTCAGAGGCCATTTATTTATTTGCTTGTGGCTTCACCTCCTTTGCGCCCTTCCACAGGACTTCCGACGGCCGTCCAGAAAGCTGCCACCTCGAAGCCAGGACTGGAGACCTCACTGTCTGCCAGAAAGACAGGATGGTGGGATCCTGCCATGCAGGTCCCTGCCGAGAGGTGCTGGGCCGCCTCCAATCTTATGCCAGATGATTCAGAAAAATATGGTGGGAGCGATTTGTCTTCCTAAGCTCTTTCTCTGACCCTGTGAAACATTGCACGGTTCGGGCTAATCCTACCACAGATTTCCAAGTCCAAATTTCAGAAGCACTTCTTGAAAAACTGGCGGGACAGTCTCCAGAAGCCTGATCTTCGGAGTGATCCATCCTCCAGAGACAGCTGTGCAGAACAGAAAAGGCAAGTGGCAGCGCCAGGCCAAGAGTCGCTGATCAAGGAGAACTTTCCTGGAGAGCTAAAAATGTGTCCCTTTATTTGCACTCAGTTGCATTCTGTTCATTGACAAGACAAATATTATTTACAGAGAATTTACATACATGCCATTGCTAGAGCATTTTTATTCCCCAGATAATTAATGTATAATTTATGTGCCTTTTTATTGAAGTATTAATCAAGGTTATAGAGGGAATTGGTGCAACATTGGTCCACAAACGGCTCCTTTGCTCTGAGCAAAGAACAAATAAGATGACAAAAGGGATTTTTTTAAAAACAGGCAAATAAATGGAGGTGGTTAAAATTCTCAGCAAAGAGACAGCAGAGGTCCTGAGGGGCAACGGGCTGCTCGAATGCTTGTCATGAAGTTGCAGTGACGGGCTAAGCCGTGATGGCAGTTCTTGGGTTCCATTTCAGCCTCACAGACCATCAGTTGAGTTGCTGTAATGTGCAAACTCAGCCAGTAATGGGTTATTCAATAAACCTTGATTTGGTGCGGTCTACACACCCTCCCTTGACCATCCCTGGTGCTGTGGCATGAGCTAGTGCATCTTCTCCTGGCCCACAAGAGGCAGAAGGTCTGGTAGGGCATAACAACATCCCTCTGAAGCAGAACAGTGCTGTTAGCTTGGGGCATCCTTCTGCTAATGTCCCCTCACACCACAGAGTACAGAATAAGAGAATTGGAAGGGACCTCAGAGGTCTCCTAGTCCAACCCCTTTCTCAGGCAGGAAACCCTCCACCATGCCAGACAAGTAGCTATCCAGTCTCTTCTTAAAAGCTTCCAGTGATGGAGCTCCCACGCCTTGTGGAGGCAAACTCTTCCACTGGTTTATTGTCCTCACTGCGAGGAAGTTTTTCCTTAGTCCTAGGTTCTTTCCTTGATTAGTTTCCATCTGTTGCTTCTTGACTTGTTTTAGGTGCTTTGGAGGATGGGTGGAGGCTCCACCTTAAATGATATTAAAATACAAGGTTTAGAAAAGCTGCCCTCAGAGCAACCCCTACGAATGAACTATTGAGCGCATCTTCAAAAGACATGCAAGGTGTGTTTTGCAACACGATGGGGAGTCATCTTGCACCCCATCAACCATCATTCAACCATGGATCCTGTTTGGGGGGATGCATTTTTTGCATCTTTATCCCGCTTGGTTGTGTCTGAGGTCTAAATAAATTCTGTGTGCAGCACACAGAAGGCCCCCGGGTGCCACTCATCACAGTGGAAGAATTCTTAACACTCCAAAAATGTTCCCATTTCATCAGCAGAATGCCAAGACTGGCAGCCCAAAACCATCACCGGTGCAGCTGGGGAAATGTGCAGGTGGGCTTTAAGGGGGCTGGCATGGATGCTGCAGTCTTTGGCAGCTGTGGAGGCCTCCTGTGACTGGAGAGATACCACTGAGAGGGCCTGGCTTGCCCTGAGCCAATCTGCACTCCGGGAAAGAAGGGGCACCTCTGAGGGTGGCCATTAAAAGGAAACATTTTCCCTGCAGGTTTGAGGCTCAGGGGCAGCTCCAGGGAAGAGTTAGCAGGGTGTGAAGGCGGCAGCAGTTCCGCCACCTGGATTTCTGCCTGTGGCCTCTCTGGTTATGAGGTTTTGTGCAAGGAGTGTTGAAGAGGGTGAAGGATGCTTCCAACTGGACTGGGACCATTTCACTGCTAAAACCAAGGCCTCCCCAACACTTACAAGAAACAGTGGGGGCTTCTGTGGGTCCAGGGTTCCACAGGAGATTTTCCACGAAGATGGAGGTTTGAGGGCTTTGCATGTGACTAGGAAACAGGGCCAGGGCCTGAAGGTCCCAGAGTGTTAGTGTCCCCATACACACAAACACATGGAAGCCAATCACAAGACCACCGTCCTCCAGGATTTCCCTGGAACCAGTTCAAGGTTAGCTGGGTTTCTCCGCCACTCCCCGCCTGGGCTCTGGTTGGCACAGACTGCCTGGGCAGGCTTTCCGTCGTCAACTGCAGAGCAGCGGGGTCTCTTGGCCTCTGGTCCACACTGCTGGAGGTATTCCTGTCATGCACAACCATCCAGCTCAGCCACTAGAGCGGAGCCAAGAATTCCCACCTGCCTTCTGGATCAAAGCAGCAAAAGAATTGCTTACAAGGGAGGGAGCTCCTGACATCTAGGGCCAGGGAGGCGGGGATGATTCATGCCTTGAATACTTGGCTGAAAGGCTGCAAATGTTTACCCGCTAGCTGGGAAGGTGAATTTAGAAGTCCAGCGTGACCCTGCTTGGTGTCAGGCTTTGGGGTGGGCTTGTAGGCTGGGAGACAGAGAGGCTGGCTTGGCCAGCTGGCTGCTGGTGTCACAGCAGGTCTTCACAAGCCACTGAGGTGAGGTTGGGCAACCTTCTGGTAGCTTGGATCCCATTCCTCCTGCTCAGGGTTGGGTTGGGACCTTGAGCATGTCAGAAGACGCTGAGATGCTCCACAGCTTCTGCAACGGGTCCTATGGAGCCTTCCGTCCTCCCTCTGAGGAGACATCCAAGTCTGTCAGCCTTTGGGGAGGGCAGGAATGGTGACCAAATGGGCATAAAATAGATCCCGCTGAGGCCTGGAGCTTGGACAATGAGATGCTGCCGCTGGGCACACAGCAAATTTAGCCATTCTGCCTTCTCTCTTTTCCAGTCTGTGCACTGAAGTCAGGAGAGATGTTAAGATGTGGGGAGATTGTGGGTCTCAGAATTGAGATTCTAAAGTGGGAAAACAGCTGAGAGGCCCAGGTACGAAACAGGAGAAAAGAAAATCCCCTTCAGCAGTTGAATGGACATCAAAGCAGGGCGTGAAGTCCAGCTGGTTTGCTTCCCTCTTCAGTCTCTCTGTTCGAAGGCTGAGTCTTCTTCTTCCTTGCCTTCTCCCTTCCATTGGACGGATGGACGTTGCTTATGTGGAAAGGTTAGCTTTTCTCTGGTCAGTTTGATCATGAAACAGGTTCAAGGTGGTTCAAATCATTTGAAGAGATGCATTGAAAGAGATTTCAGCCCACACAAGGAGGGAGGGTGGGCCAAACATTCAGAGGGGACCCTCCCCACTTTCCCAGAGAGTAAAGAGGAAGGGGAGGGGAGGGATGCCTTTCAGAGTCTGTGGCTGTCACATACAGACAGAGTGCAGCCCCGCTGCTTGTGTGCCTTGTCTGGACTTCCTCGCAGGGCCAGCATCAAAGAGGTCACTTGCTGGCCTCCTCCAGTGCTTGACCAGGCCTGCCTCCCTCCCTGCCTGCCTGTGGCCTTCTCCCGACCCACGGACAACCGTCCTCTCTGGCCCGGCAGGGGAGAGCAAGAGAGAGAGAGACCCCGGGCTCTAAGTGGGAACCAAGTTCCTGGGCTGTGTGACTTTGCATGGCTTTCGGCTTTAATTATTCATTGCACCCCATTAACATTTTATACCATCTGGATCCGCAGTGAGGTTTTCAACATGCATTATGAATGCATCCCAATCCACCAAGGTGAAGACACCGAATCCTTCCAGGCCCTCTTGAAGTTGATGGCCAAGTCGAGCAAGCGCTCGAGTCCTTCTGGCTCCTTGGACCAGATCCGGGCCCCCCCCGGGCCTTTTCTGGACCCAGGGCTCCCCCAGGCAGGTGCTGGGAACAATGGCACTCTGCAGCACAATTCCTCCTAGTCCCCAGGAAGGACACCAGTTCTGCTCCAAATAGCTGCAGAAGGCCGGGGAGTTGGGCGGCACGAGTGTCCCCGACCTCTGAGCTCTTGCAGAACTGTCACCACTCACCTTGGCCAACATTTCCAAAGGAGGAACAAGATGAAGCTTCTTCTTTCCTGCAATTACAGACCTCAGGTAGATAATTCAGCTGGTGGGGAGGGATGTTTGTCAGAGACTTGCTATATTTGGAACTCCAAAGGGATGCAAAGAATCTCTGGGTTCAGAAATGCAAAAGGAGAGATTGTGTTCAGTTCTGAACAAAGAAAAAAACTCCCCTGTGATCCTTCGCTCCTGATGCTCACCCAGAGGAGTCCAACATTCATGGTTCCAGAATCCATGGAGGAAACCATGCAGAGAAGAGCCCCAAAGAGGGTTAAGGGACTGGAGGCTAAAACATACAAAGAAGACTTGCTGGAATTGGGTATGTCTGGTCTAATGAAAAGAAGGACTAGGGGAGACATGATAGCAATACTCCAGTATCTCAGGGGCTGCTCCAAAGAAGAGGAAGGGGTCGAGCTCTTCTCCAAAGCCCCTGAAGGCGGGAAGAAGCCCTGGATGGAAGAAGCCCTGGATGGAAACAGCCCTGAAGAAGCCCTGGATGGAAACTCACCAAGGAGAGAAGCAACCTGGAATTGAGGAGAAACTTCCTAACAGTGAGAACAATTAACCAGTGGAACAGCTTGCCACTAGAAGTTGTGGCTGCTCCATCACTGGAGGCTTTCAAGAGGAATTTGGTCAACTATTTGTCTGAAATACTATCAGGTTTCCTGCTCAAGTAGGGGGTTGGGCTAGAAGACCTCCAAGATCCCTTCCAATGCTGTTATTCTGAAACTACAGAGAGCAGGAAGGGAGGGATCTTTCCTCCCAGCCTTCCCTTGCAGATCCGTACAGCCTCAGGCTGGATAAGGTTTCATTCCCAGCCCAACAGCACAGAACAAGCCTCGTGGATTAACGTGCAACACCTGATACTCTTACCATCGTTTTTAATTAAGCACTGGTAGACAGAGATATTGCTGAGGCCGAGATGGCGTTAATTAGCTAAGACTTGTCAACAAATGATTCATGACTCTCTCTTTGCAAAACAAAGAATGCCTGGATCCTTTCTGCTCATACCCTAAATTTACATGATCGCCCAGATTTCACAAATGGATATTGGGATGCTCCATTCTCCCAACAAGGAAGGCAAAGTTTTGCTCTCTGGTCACTCTCCAAATTCCCAACAGAAATCAGGAGGTGGAATTAAGAGAGAAGTAGTTGCATCTCCGGATGGGGAAGTTTGGCCTTGAGCATAGATCAATGCCATGGATAGTGTTAAGCCTGGGTTCCCCAACCAGGGTTAGGTAGACAAGCTAAACAGAATGTGCAGCGTTAGTCAGATAGGCACACAGATAAATGAGTGAGCTAAGCTTGTATGTTTATTAACATACAGTAAAAATAACAGATACGCTTGTGCTATCAAGAATATATTTTATTCCAGTATAAGTTCATGGCATAGTCAAATAACAGTCCAATATTCATTTACCATGTAGTCAGTCCATTCAGGGATATTCAGTTAGCAAAGTCCATGTAGAATATCCTAGGTCAGTTCACATAAATCAGTCCGTTGTTGTCTCTCCCGTTCGAGCAATGCAGTCTTGCTTCCAAGCAGTAATCAGGGATCATCAAAGCCAGAGAGAGAGAGAGCAAGCTGTAGCCTTGCTACTTTTATATGGTTTTCATAACCACACCCACAGTTGCTATTTTACAGTTAAAGCTGCATACACTAACTATGATTCATAGTTAGTATTTCACCTAAAACAGTTAGGGTGAACAATGTTATCCCTAACAGATGCAACCTTTCCCACTATAACTGGGGAGAAGTAGGTTGTTAGAGCATGGTGTTTTCCTCAGATCAGCCCCATCCAGGGCCCAGGGACCATAATTCCCAGCCAGAGAAGGTCAATCACACAAACTCTGCTCGCCCAAGCTAAGGATTGCTTTCCTTGCAGTTAAATTATTGCCATTTGGCTTTTAGTCTTTCATAAACCACCTGAATACAAGGTCCAAAGAACAGATTAAGCACAAAGAAGAGGATTGATGAACACAAAGAAAAATGAGGCTACTCATTAGCTGAGTGCCTGTGGATGGACTTCAAGGCCTGCTGGTCCTGGGAAAGGAACAGGACAGCCTTGAGGGACTGTAGCTGAGAACAAATTGACGGGGTTGAGCAAGGCTGCCATTAGTTCCACAGGTGTCAGGAGCCTTTCATGCAAGGAGTAAAATTAGGTTGTGTAATGCCACTAACTGGGAAACGTGCAGGAAATTTAGGAAATTCTATTGAATCATTTGTAGAAGCCACTGTCAGGTGCAAGAAGTCAGGAAGGAAGGAGGTTCGAATGACTAGAGTTTTATTGCATGCTCTACCAGAATCTGAACTACTAACTGTCAAAGCAAATTGGAGGTAGATAAGAATCAACAGAATTCAGGCTCGACCTCTTGTGGATGCCAAGGGACTGGAGACTGATGATGTGTTTGACCTGTCCCTTGGCTTGGCCTGGTCATCTCCTCCAGCCCTTTTATCAGGAATTAACTGCAGTGGGCAGTGGTAGAGCAAGTAGCCAGGGGCTTGGTCAGATCAAATTGTATCTATATGAGGAAAAGGACCATGCTCCAGGAAAGTTATTGAGATACTTCCAGCTTCAAGACGAGAGCGTCCCTCAGAAGCCAGGCAACCCTGACCTCCCCCTCAAAAGGAATTTGCCTCTTTTTCTTCTAAAGCAGGTTTCTCAACATTGGCAAATTGAAAGGATGAACTTCAACTCCCGTTGCTGGCTGGGGAATTTGGAGCGCTGAAGTCCACACTCCTCTGGTTGCCAAGGTCAAGAAACATGCTTCCAAAGCCACTGCTGGTCAGGCTATCTTGACCCCAATCAAGCTGAGAACGTCTGTTTGCTGGAATGTATGGTATATGGAGATGCTCTCCATTCAGGTTCACTGAATGGTCTCAGAAGGCACAAAAAAGGGTCCTAAACTCGGATGTTTACCCTTAAATTGGGAGCCAAATCTAGGAAGAAGCCACAGTCTGGTGCTCTAAATACTTCTGAACAATTGTTTACAATTCTTTTAAAGGAAACTAAACATCTAAAGACTAATGGCAGCAGGGAACTTGATTATAATAATTCCTGGAGCATTTTTTTTTACAAGAAACACGTTCTGTATCCTAATAAGCTCCTCTTCTACTACCAGATATGAAGACATCTGTAAGATATCACTATCAGCTCTCCACACTCACTCAGCCAAAATGACATAAATTACCTGTAAAATATCTGCACATTTTTGTTGCTCTTCTTTCACACATGCCACTGATAACCTTCTGCAAAACAATCAATTGCAAAGCCTTTTCTGTTCCAGGTGAGTAACTGTTCATTCCTGCTGCGTACTATGAACACGGCTTCGCAGAAAAGCCCCTTTGGGGAAGACCCCCATGTTTGCCTCCCACCCCACCCTGATTTCCTACATTGTTTTTCTTTAAAAATAAACAAATATAATGTTTCAATTTATTTGCTTATTTCAAGGATTGATGGTGCTAATTGTGGGAGTTTCATTTAAGATGATTTACAACAAGTTGGAAGAGCAGCTTAGGAAAACATGAGAACAAATGCCTGAATCTCTCTGCTTCCCTCTTTGGGAGAAAGGAGCAGGGTCCCAGACCGGGCAGAGCTGAGCTGGGCTGGGCTGTTATTGGCCAGGGGGCAAAGGGCAAGGATTCCCCAACACAAACTCTGCCCCCTTGACCCTTTTAAAGCTGTCCCAGTTGATGCCCCTTCATGCAGGTTCTTTTCTATATTATGGACATATGAACAATTTTGCATTATTTTAGCTCTGGAGACATTCAGCACAGAAGAGGCGTGGTGGTAGTAGTAGCACGTTTCAGGTTTTTAAATTTCAGGCTTTTAAGAAAGCAGAGCAAAATAAACTCAGCTTTGCAAATAATGCTGAACTACAATCTCCAGCATCTCTCTCTACTGGCCACTGGGAAGTGTAGTTCAGTAACATCTGGAGGGCCACAAGTCTCAATCGCTCTGCATGAAAGGAAGAGAACTGGGAGAAATCTGCTTCTGAATAAGGACTCATGCATGATTTTCACAGAAAAGATGGAAAGATTCAGTCAGAATTCTCTCTCTCTCTCTCTCTTACACACACACACACACACACACAGAGAGAGAGAGAGAGAGAGAGAGAGAGAGAGAGAGAGAGAGAGAGAGAGAGAGAGAGGG
>BLBF01000067.1:12832497-12852445 GCA_015471245.1 Laticauda colubrina
AGAGAGAGAGAGAGAGAGAGAGAGAGAGAGAGAGAGAGAGAGAGAATTAGGGAGAGGGGGCATAATCTCTTGGCCTTATGCTTCAGCAGTAGAGACAGTAGAAGCTGTCAGGATCTGAACTTGACTTTTTTCTCCAGGAACTGAATTCCTGGCATCTGGGGGAAAGATCCAACCCTCTTGGCTAGACCCAACTCTCCTCTTGGAAACTGAGCCTTTCAACCTGACCTACCAAACATCTAGGTTTGTCAAGATAAAGTAACATTTGCTTGAAAGCTGGAAACGTCTCTCTCGCTCTGAGGATGCAATCCCTCCCCGACAGAGTTCGGGAAATGGAGCAAGTCGAGAACTGCAAGGCAGAGGAGAACTGGCAGGAGAGCCATTATGTATTTACTCAGGTGAGATCAATGGCCGCCTGTTTCTCCAGGAGCTCAAGGGACCTTTGGAGAGCTTCCCTCATTCCACCCCCCCACCCCCAAAACAACACTTGGTGGTTGAGTCAAAATCTCCTAGGCACTTGCCATGAATTTGCCAGAGCTCAGGGCCCCCCTCCCCCACCCTCTTAGCCTCCTATGTTTCTCAAAGCCCAGGATATTTCAATATGCCTCATTACAGTCTTTTTTGCACTGATGGGTTATCTTAATTAATAGCAGTTTAGCAGAGGGCTGAAGCAGAGATCCAAGTGATGAATTGCACGTCCTTCCTCAACACTGGGACTGAAATCACTGAAGGGAGAAATGGAGAGCCACAAGGAAAGGAAAATCGGAGAGAAGCAGCATCCTTGAGGGAACGCAGGTTGTGAGAAACCCTCCCAGCTGGTCTGCAGGCCAGCAACATGCAGAAGCATGTTGGAGGGCCTGGTGGACAGGCTTCTGCTGATGAGTTAATTGGCGGACCTGACCACCACCACCCCCTTCTCTGCCCACCCCTGGCCACATTCACTCTGGCAGAGAGGCGGCCATCTGCTCAGCATCCTGGAATGGCCCTTCCCAGCTCAGCCTGGAACTTATTCCTCTTTTGCCAGCTGGATTCAGCTCCTCTTGTGTCTCCTTTATGGCAAGACGGTCAAAGGAAACATTTATGGAGGGGGAGGTTGGAAGCTATGATCTCCACCACCTCTTTGGACACACAGAGGACATTTGATGAGCAGAAGAACCATCTTGTGGACTGGGGGGACTGTCCTCAAGCAAGTTGGAAGTGATTGCAAATCAATGGGACATCACAGCAATGGGTCTCTTTACTTTGGTGGGGGGGAGGGAGGGCTAATCAGAGAATGTCATTGAGGCTCCGGAAGCTGGTGATGGGTGCCCCCCCCTATTCCTCCTCCCCCAATGTGGCCCTGAAGAGAGGAAGTTAAACCCTCCTGGTGTGGATCTCTTTCCTTCGTTTGCTAGATCAGTAAAGACCAGAAGTTGTTGCTCCTGTTGGACAACTATAATTCACGTTGCTCTTTTGTTGGTTGCTGGAAAACACCAAGGATGAAGTGGAGACCAAACAAGCCCTTCCCTGATGGCTCTGGAGAAGATCTGCTGTGAAGAAATGCATCCGTCAACCACAGAAACTGCCACCCAAAAGATTTTCTCCCCTTCTCTGCTCTGTTGCAAGTTCCTGTGATGGGCCAGGAATTGAGCTGCCTGAGGCCCTGGGCGAAGGAGGCCACAAAAGGAACCCCTCTTTGTTTCTTCCACAACCTGCTGAAATTACTTCCCCTGAAAATCAGCCTGTGTGCATGAGTGTGTGTCTGTGTGTGTGTGTGTTTTTTCTGCCACTGCAGATCAAAACAAATCCTGGCCATTTTGCACTAAAACAATGCATGACGGAAGGCGCCAGTGATGTCCTAATTTTCTATATTGGAGGTTTTTTTCTTGAAGAGGAAGTGCCTGCATCACCTGGTTCGGATATTTCTCTAGCTTAGCATGGACAATCGCTGGGAAGGACTGCAGCCTAAAAACTGGCTAAGCAATACAGACACCTCGGATCTCTCTCGCTGGGGTAGAAATGGCAGTTCATTGATCCTGGGTTTTCCCCCAGTTTTTCCATTTGACTTCATGGGGAAGTAGGGCAGGGGGTTGTTTCCCCTCCCTTTTTTTCTTTCAAAGGACTCAATGGAGAAAATTTCTCAAGAAGTTGCTTGGCTTTGCTGAAGGAGTAAGTAGAATGGCTTTTGCTGGGCAGCCCCCAACTACTCAGTCTTCCATTCAACCTCTGCCAGGGAAGGGCACGGTCTGCACCCCCACCCCCCGACTCCCTCTGGCCAGCCCCCACTAGCTGGGTTCATACAGCACACTTAACTCAGCATTAAAGCCCAGCCAGCCCAACTGGCGGGTAGGAACAGGCAGGGGGTTTTCAGAGCAGTGGAGAGAAGCCTCACAGCCAGCCCATAATAGTGGCAAGGAAGGAAGTTCAAGGAGAAATTTAAAAAGTAAATCACTTCAATCACTCTGACTACTTGGGGGATGGTTTTTTGGGGGGGAGAGGCCAGTTTTTGACCCAGTACAAAAGGGCAACGTGTTTAATAGCAAATCTCTTTCCCTGGCCTCTAATGGGCTCCATGCTGCAGCTCTTTTGCTCTGGCTGGTGCTGAATGGTTGGTGCTGGTCCACCTTTCCCCCTCCAGACCCAAGCAGGGCTGCCAAAGGGAGCCCGGTTGGTTCCGGGGCTGGATGTGGCTTTGGGTTGGTAGAGACACCTGGCGCTCGACCCCCGAAGCAACAGTTGCTCCAGGTTGTTTGCTTCGTGTGGAATGGATTTATGCCCATCTGACCTAATTCAGCAGCTGACGCTGTTTTTGTTCACGTACGAAACGACCTGTCAGAGGCTCATTGTGAAGGGCTCCAGAAGAGGCCAATGAATCAGGGAGGACGTGGAGCTGAAAGCTTGACAATTACACAACTGCGACCGAAGAGAATTACAGGACTGCAAAGAACAATAGTGGAGGACACGGGTGGACGCGATGGGAGGCGCAGAGGCCCGTCATGGGAAATTGCTTGAGAGGTGATTAAACCCCAGCTGAAAAGTTCTCCCGGCTGATCTTATCGGGTCCAATTGAGTTTCAGGCATTCAAAGGAGATGAAGCTGCATTTCAGCCACCTTCATGCGGCCTCCGAGTCAGAGCTGGGATTTTTTTTCAAAGCCCCACGAGCAGAGGTAGAAGGCTCCAAATGTGTCCTTTTTATTTCCAAAGAGCAGGCAATTAAATTCCAAGGTGCAAAAAGAAAACGTTTGCCGAGTTCAGTCGCAGCTGCATCTTTGCCAGACTGCAAAGCTCTCCTAGCTCACAATCCCATTGATTGGTTCATTGCCTGTCTCAGCACCTCGCATAGAACTGCTGGATGAGCAAACTCCCTTTGATCATGGGGCGAACAAGGAAATGCCCTCAAATAGATGTAGAGAAAACTTTTCTGTCAATCAAACTCAACCTCTGAGGACTTCCTGGCCCTGCCAGGTTGGTAAGGAGGTCCACCTGCCCTCTCAAAAGCCACTGCAACGGGGAGCTTTTACCAATCCCAGGGGCTCGGTTGCTCCATAGCACCCTTCAGGGAATACGGAGCTTCTCAGCACAGAAAATGCTTGGTATGCAGGTTCTGATGCAGGCCAGGTCACCTCTTCTTCAGCTCCATGTCTTGATTTGTGGCCCTCATTGACCCAAAGCCCATCTCTAGTGGTGGCCCACAAGTAAGATTTCTCCTTGCCATCAGAGAGAACTGGGACCTATTCAATTCTTTGGGGAACTGCTCCTGTGAGCTGGGCATCTCTTCTACCCATGGGACAATGGCCTTCTGCCTTCGGCTTCTCAGAGTGGAGACAGGTGCGAAGGAGCCATTTGAGCCACCAAGACCAGCGGTGCTCCAAGCGGCCCTCCAGACTGAAGCCTCTAACAGATGTCCCAGTGCAGGAGTCTCCTTGATGGACCTGATGAGCTCCAACCTGATTTTTGTTTCCATTCCAGATTCCTGATTCCCAAATGTCTGCCCATTTCTGCAAGTGTTTGGTTCAAATTTATCACAGACACGCCTGTAACATTCTGAGCATTGGCAAGGGAGCATATGTCACTGAAGACCAGAAAATCTCTTTGGATGGAACTGCTAAGAATTGCAATCTGGCTCATTAAAAATAAATCACAGTACCATCACAACAATGACTACATTTTCACATTGTTTGAGCCGAGATGGTAATATTTCAGTATCTGCACAGCAACACTAATTTAAAAGGCATTTTTCCCCCAGTTGTGAGAAAGCCATTTGTCCTGTCCTTTGGCCATTTTTATATCTCAAAATAGGTGTATTTCTTCTCACTGGTTAACACTAAACTTTTCATTGAGAAGGGAGACAGGATGAAGAAGAAAAACTCATAGACTGAAACACACCTCCAGAGAATTGAACTCTTATGCCTACTGTAACAAAAGCATTACAAAAAAAATATGTATATTTTCTGTCTCCTACATATTGGACTGTCCAACTTTCACTGTGTTTGACCCGCTTGGCCCGGTTCCTGGAGGGAAGCGAGCTGATTGCTCCCATTAGTAACCAACAGAATATTTAATGCCTCGAATGACTGGTTTTCCCTTCATTTCCAGGGATTGGCCATGCTGGAGAATCCATGTAGCAGGCACCGTTTTGGAGCAGGCTTTACCGCTTCCACCATCATTAAAATACAGCACAAGACCCTCTGGGGCTGAAGCTCTGCCTCCTTTTCAAGAGCGGCCTGTTTTCTTAAATACCATTTCTAAAAGGATCCATAGCAGACGGAATTTATGCAACACGCTAAGCCTAACAATGTCATTTGCAAACCACAGTAATTGGTTTGCACAAATTAAGCCACAAATCTCATTATGATTTATTGGGTTGTTGCATCAACACAGCAAGGAAGGCACCTTTTTCCATGCTGGAGAGGAAATTTAGTCCTTTTCTCTTCTCTGCAAAAGGTTATTTTGTTAATCATGAGACACAGCCAACAGCCTGTGAAATGTTTTGTAAATCTGTTTGGCTTTGTGACGGTCAGTTTACAGCCGGTTTAAGTCTCCTTTGGATGAAAAAAGCAAGTTCAGAAAAGGTGTCGCTTTCTATATGTTGATCTGTTTGACTTTATTTCAGATTTGGTGCAGAACCTGACCGTCTGCTTTGATGGGATGCAATGCTCCATTTTCAACGGAAAAAATGAGGAAGTCCAGTTGCCTCTTGAAAAAGCACCTTTGGGACAACCATGATCCGGATGACTGAGAATCTCCATAGGCAGAGGAAACAACCGGAGCTGCATTTTATGGACATCCTAGAGCAAACTGACCCCTCTCTGTCTAGAGTCTACCTTTGTTATTTTCTGTGCAATTGTTTGAGAAATCATAATAAACTTGGCAGGAGAGTGATTGCACAAAATCGAGCTTCTGACATTCCTTCTCCCCTGCACCAGCGATCCTTCCTGCTGCTCTCTTGGGTGAGGGAAGCCACTACATTTCCCCAAAGCACCCAGCCAAGAGTAACCATAGAAGAATCTGCAGCCCAAATCTGCTAGAGGCATCCTGCTGCCAAAATCCTTTGGACCTTCTCTTATTGGTTTCCCACACCCCTCCAAAGTTATGAACTGAAAACACCTTTCTGGGACTTGTGGGTTTCCAGGATCCACACCTCCCTAATTTTGTAGACTAATGCACAAACGTTACATGCTTAGGATCTCAGCATGTTCTTTATCTTGTAACTCTAGTGAACAAGTCAAGACTGAGCCTTGACAAGAACCAACCCAGAGGATATTCAGACAAGCCCATCACTCAGAACCCCCTGGGAGTTCTTCTCCAGTGCTCTCAGGCACCTGAGGGGGCTCAAGCAATGAACAGAGGAGAAAACCACTATAAAAACACAGTGACAGAGATCTCCTTCTCCCCCCCCCCCCTTATTTTCATATCAAGTGGCAGAAATTATCTTTATTAGAAAAATGAAATTTTTCATGTATTTACATTTTGTACATTTTGTTATACTTGGCATGTGTTTTCTCTGACAGGTATGTACATTTCAACAAAGGCAAATACTCAGTTCCATCACTCCCTTAGCATCTTTCTCTCATTCTCTTTCTTCCTCTTTGCTTCATTATCATTAACAAAAATGAAAAATACAATACAATTTGAAGACAATAGTAGTCATTATATACTTTTTTCTATCAACAAAAGTTTAAAGCAAACATTTGTGGGTTTGTTTTTGTAGATATGCCTCAAAATATTATTTATACAGTCTTAAGTGCTTAGTCATGCATTTGGGTTTAAATATGCAGATGAAGATAAAACTGCCGTTGAGAGTGTACAGAACAGAGAAACAAACAAAAATTTTACCTGAATCTTGTGTCTGTTTTAGACCAGCAGATCCAACTATTGATGTAAGATTTTTCAAGATGTCTACAACTGTGGATGGACAGATTGTTCATTCATGATCCTTTTGAGTGTGGGGTGCATATTTTAAAATGGTTGAGTTTTAAAACCTATAACTGTTACTTTGAGTGCTGAAAATGCCTATGAGCCACTTCTGATAGCCAACTCACACAATGGAGGTTAGCTGCTGGGTGACATCAATACCAAGTATCGATTTGGACATGTAATGGATCCTTCCAGGTGGCCCCCAGGGATAGGACTGCTGTATCACTGTCGGCTTTGAGTAAAGGGAGTCCAGTAAAGACTTCCTGTGTATTTAAGCACCTACATTGGTGTGCATGTACATCTACAATGCATAATACATGAATGCAACAAGCAGGTGCTTGAATACATGAATATCATACAAGGATGTTCACCAGGAGAGGTGCCAGCTCAATGCTTCCTCCGAACAAGCTGTAGGGCAAGCACCACCCCCAGAAGCACCGAGAAAGATTATAACGGGCTCCAAAGGGCAAGAATGCATCAGAACCCAGGGTCCCAAAGAGATCGAAACAGAACGAGTCACAGGAGTGAGTCTTTGTATCAAGTGAATACAATTTAGAGGGTGTGTAGGACAGAACCGCAAAAGAACTCAATGGGTCAACGTGGATGCCAGGGGGATGAACTGGTTATTCATGAGTGTATCAATTCATGTATCAGGGCACCTCCTGGAAGAAGCCATGTGGCAGATGCAAAAGAGATTGCCCAGAAGTCCACATCCTTCAAACATGAAAACAGAAAATAATTGAGCACAGAAATTGTTCTAATGTGGTAGCGTTGAGTTCAGTTGACCCAATCAAACGTTTATCCATGGAATGGTGAACTGGCCAGCTTCCCGTTCAGTTCTTGGTGATGTGGTTTTTCACCATCCTACACACCCTATGCAAATTGCATTCCAAAAAGGCAAACTCTTCTCTAATCGCCCCAGCCTCTCCCCCAGATGTGCAGGGAACAGAGTATTTGAGCTCCAGGCCTCAACACATCTGGTGGATGCCAGCTGAGGAGGGTGGCTTGATCGATGCCAATGCCAAAACATTGTGGCTACCCTCAGCTGTACTTTGAATGCGCTTAGCAGTACGCATATAACCAACAGTTTTGTGCATGAAGGGTTAGACTACTCCATCTGGGAGAGGCTTTCTCCTTTGGGTTGCATTTTGGGGTCACGATGGAGTATAGGAAAATTAAGTTACATACATGACTTTACCAAAATCTTTTTTTCTGGGAAAAAGAATTGTTATGTGCACTTCTCAATTTATCTGCAAAATGCTCTATTTATCACTGAGCTGGCTAGAGATTTCCCTGCCCATGTGGTGGGATGTACCAATTTGACATCCAAACACTTGAACCTCTGAGGAATTATTCTCTCAAGGATGCAACAGTAAACAGCGCTAGAAAGAAACTTTGGGGTGTGGGTGTGGGTGTGTGTAGGGGGGAGGATATTACAACTATCTTAACAGATTTGATGGATTTTTTGAAAGGCGGATGCTTGGCTGTTATCTGAGCTGACCAGCTGTGCTTTCAGCAAACCAAGGCAGGATCTGGAGTTTTTCTTTCTGCGTCCCTGCACTGGAGATCTCTCTTTGGAAAGACCTGCTGGCTGGAGATTCAGGACCCAGGAGATCCTGCCACCCAGGAACATTTTGGAGATCTTGACAGAAACATTTAGTGGATGAATCAGGGAGGTTCTGGTTCCCGTCTTAAGAGCCGAAATTTAGACTGAATGCACAGCCACAGCTCCCCCAGGAGAGATTCCACCTACAAGGCTTTCGATCATCTGAGGGAGGATGGATGGTTTGAAACACCGAAACCCAGGCTGGCCTCCCAGAACAGGATCCTGGAAAAGGGCGGTGGGCTGGACCAGACCATCGGCCTGCCTCGCCCAAGGGGGTCACCCCGTGTCTCTCACCCCCCACCCCAAGAGAGAACAACAAACACGTATTCATGGCTTTCTACATGAAAACTGCAACTTCCCAACCTTCCATTACTTTGTTTCAACCCTGAGATGATCTGTCTGTTCTGTGCCGCCTGCTGGGCGGCCATATAAACTCGGTAAATAAATCAATCAATCTATAGAATAATGTTCTTCAGCGAAATGCTGACCTTCCTTGAAGAGAAAGCCAGCTGAAGGCCACGTGTCCAGGAGGACTAACCGATTCTCAAGGGCCAAGAGGTGGGCCCGAGGCTGCCTGCAGCGAGATACTCAGAATAACGGAGTTGGAAGGGACCTTGGAGGTCATCTAGTCCACCCCCTGCTCAAGCAGGAGACTCCTGCTGGGCCTGTCTCTTCCGCAGCGGTGCTGAAAAGCAGTGATTTGGGACCCTTCCCTGCCGGTTCTCATTCAGGCCGTGGAGCCCAACCTCAGCCCTCTTCTCTACTTCAGGCCTCCCGTTTTCCCACACGGCCCAGAATCCCCCACCCTGCAACTGGAGCTGAGCAGGAGGGCCAGATTTCGTTCGCATTTCTCTTCCTGCCTTTCACGTTGAACCGACATGTATTCACAGTGCAGGTTTTAGAAGGTTGCCTTGAACTCAAGTGGGTAAATCCACCCATAGACCAAACCTGAAGTGGGTCCCTAATTTAGGAAGACTTGGGTGATGTTCTCCTTGCTACTCCAAGGTTACTAAATGATGCAAGTTAGGTGCATATTATTACATTTTTAAAACAAACTTGTTTAGAGAAGTTGACGCAGATTCCAAACATACTGTGATATTCTGAAAACAAAGTAATTGTGATATTCTGAGAACAAAGTAAGTCATTATTACAGAGCTTCTCCCATTGGCAGATGAGACATTCTCCTCCCAGTGAAGTCCGTTCCATAGATATGACTGTTGGCCTTGGATATTACGAAGTCAAGGTGGAGTTCCCCCAACATTATAAGTTAATGAAAGTGCCTGTCTCTGTGTATTTTGAATCAAGGTGAGGAGACAAGAAGACAGATACTATTAAGCCCTGAGATACCACCATTGAGACGCAAACACATGAAAGGTGTTGGGTTATATTATGAGGTCTACAAGCTGTGCAGATGTGTCTGCCCCCTCCACCAAAATTGAAGAAGGCTCTCCTTCCCCAGGGATGAGGACCTTCTCGCTGCAAAGTTGGGCAGCACAGTCCCAGCCAACTAACTCAGCTACAGAATGAGCTGTGAAATGAAAGGAAAGCGATGGGGCACAGAAACCAACTTCCAACCGGTCCAACCCCTTGGGCCGACGAGGATTCCAGCACCTCCTCCTGTTTTGGGTTCCTACTCCGAATTTGTCTCACCCGAGAAAGAAGGGGGCCCAAGGGCATCTCCGGATGTTACAGGGGGTTCAGGGACCACAGCTTCATGGAGAAGCTTCGTTACTTCTCAGCAGGGATTCTAAAAACTCCCACCTTCTGTTCACCGACCCAGCCCACTCAGTCCCTGGTCCCCGATTTTAACCGTAAGTGTGGCCTTCCACTCGCGGAGTTTTTCCTCGGCACTGTTGACCATCTTGAGACCCGCCCTTTATCATTCCCAAAGTGACCAGATTCCTTGGGGGCTCAAGCGCTGCTTCCCGTAAGAGCAGCCCTGGCATCCTTCCTACCCAGGCCTACCCCTCAAGTGCAAACAACGCCCCTCTTTTCCAAAACTGGAGCAAGGGGCCCTGGCTTCTGCCCTCAGGGGACCATCCCCAGAAGCAGCTCCTCTTGCTTATGCAGAACCCGACGCAGCAACTGGGACAAGGCCAACTTCACCTCCAACGCCCATCTCCAATGGCCCCAGGTTCCTTCCCACGACCCCTGGCGGTGCAACGTCACGCAGAAGATCCGACTGGGCGCAGGCCGTCCTCTCCTCTCCCTTGCCGAGGGGAGGCCTGGACCTGCTGCTCACCTTCTGCGTAACGCGAGACCCACACCAGGGTCTGGAAGAGGGAAGTTGTGGGGACGGAAATGTGCAAACCAGCCCTTCGCATCATGAGGGCTGTCTAAACCAACAGGGGTGGGGGGCAGGGGGGCCGTACCCAACTGGGTCTCCTTCGGAAGAATTACAAGAGCAGATCCAGGCTTCCATCTCTGCCCCAGAGACCTCCTGGTTCCTTGACTTCTCCAGACTGGCAGCTGCTCCAAGAGCCCCCCCCCCCCCCCCCCGGCAGGCCTCGCCCGGGGCACCTGGCCCCCCTCTGCCCAGCCTGCTCTGGAGAAGCCCTATAGGACCTCTGCTGCCGCAGAGGGGAGTGGGGTGGGGGGTCACTGCCCCCCCCTTCCTGAGACAAGCCCCCAGGCCCCTCTTCCCAGCTGAAGGCCCAGCATGGAGCTGATGACCCTCTCAGCAGAGTCTTTCCTTGCCATGAGATCTGGAGGGAGGGTGAATTGCAGCTGGCTCTCTGCACAACAGAGACAGATAAAGACAATACCGATTCCATTCATGGGCCCTGAGGTTTGGGTTTTGTTTTTTTGTTTTTTTTTGCTTTCTATTTCTGTGTTTAAAAATAAACATGAGGCTAAATCATAGAGCTATAGCGATATATAGTTGTTTCTTTAAAAAAAGACTATCTTTCTAATCTCTTGGATGAGTCTTACCACGGTAAGTGTGCAAACGCATTCTTAAACTTGCTTTTTGTTTTGTTTAGCTTTTGTTCTGTGTCAAAGTACATGCATACCATATTGCTTATTCTCTGTTGAAAAATAAAATTTTGGGGAGGGCAGAATTACAGGGGGCGAAAGTGCTAGGAGGACGGAGTCCAACCGACGGGGCAAAAGAAGCATCCGGATAGAAAATCATCATCGTTGCCAACAGGCGGTGCTGCTTTTTCCCAGCAGTGACCATCCAGGGCGGCGGCCACCCGTGTCCTGCTTTCAACCATCCCTGGGAGGGGCGGAGGGGGGCAAATCTGCTCTACAGATCGGCCTTCCTTTGCATGGCTATTCCTTTGGATCAAGAGTTGGGACTCTACTTGGCGTGCAAGGGGGGGAGGGGAGGGCAGGGAGACAGAACTATGGATAGTGTAGTCCACGCAGTGGCCCTGGGCAGTGAGTGGACTGTCCCTTCCCAGGGCCTCCTCCTGCTCCTTTTGGTGGAACTAAGCACATGGGAATGGGACCTACACAAGGCAACTGGACTCCTCCCCCTCCTCCTCCTCCAACGCTCTGCTAAGGGCCATCCGCTCTGGCCTCTGGCAACTACGTCCCCCCTGGAGCTCAGCACTACACGTCCGACTCCAGGCTGGGGATCCTCTTATACACCCGCCGGTCACTGCAGGAATTTAGCCCTCGCGGAGCAGAGTACAGGCTGTTCTGAGGGGCAGCGTAAGGCATCCCGTGCTCCGAGACGCACCCGTCATTGTGGACCCGGCCATCTCTGGAACAGTACGAGGCCGCCGATTTGACTGACGACCGGGAAACGCTGTCATAGGCCGGCTGCTTGTGCAGTCCGGCGGGACTCGGCCCCAGCCCTGAGGGCTGGTCGTCACAGTAAGAACGCAGGAAAGGGTCCTCGGCCGAGAACTCCAGGTACAGCGACTTGACCCTCTTGCCGTCGTCCAACGTGCGTGAGAAGAGCGGGAGCTTGCCGCCCGAGTGTTTGCTTTGGGGGGCCCTGAGGAGGGTGGCATAAGGGCCCCCTTCCAGAAGCCTCTCCTTCTCTTTCAGGCTGATGCTGCGGGCCGTTCTGCTGCCGTTGCTGTCCCGGTGCTTGCTGAAGAGGTTGTCGAATGAGCGCTGCCTGCTGATCGGCAGCTTGCTCTTCCGGGGCGGCTGGCTCCCCTCCTCCTGGGCCCAGTCCAGCTGGCCCGCTTCTTCCTGATGCCTGGCGTTGGCAGGGCTCTGCAGCATTTGGCCCTCCTCGATGTCGTAGAGGCTGCCCATCCGCACGCAGGCACCACACCGGTAGGGTGACCGGCTGAAGTAGTGCCCCGCGTAACTGGGCAGACTGGTCAGGCAGCTCCGGCAGTGGGTGGCCTTCTGCCGGCACCGCTCATTCGCTTCACCGTAGGCCACGTTCTTGTCTTTCGCGCCATAGTGCTTTGGGTAGAGCTTGTACTGGCCGTTACTTGGAAGACTTTCCCCGCTGGTCAAGGGGATCTGGTTGCTCTGCTCGGAGGCTCCGTAGCTGTCACTGCGATCCTGATAGAGGTTGGGAAAGTCAGCCAGCTCAGGAAGGATGATGGTCTCCGCATACTCTGGGGGAACTTCCAGGTGGAACGTGTGCTGCTTGTCCGCCTCGATGATGTAGATTTTGTCCCGGGGTAGAGACTGCTTGCTCTTCAGGTAGGTCAGCTCCATCTCGCTGCAGTCCTTGGGGTACTTCATGACAGTCCTCTTCTTTGCATTGTCCTTGGTCTTGGGGGGTTTGCTGTTGCTTTCCCCCTCAACATGGCCAGTGGCTCTGCTCGAGGAGTCGGAGACATCTGAGGGAGCGTCTTCTGGGAGGTACCTAGGACCTTTCAGGGAGTGCCGCTGAGTCCCCCCTGTGCCCTCGTCCCTCTGAGAACCGTGACTCTGCCGGAGAGAGTCTTGGCGCAACGACTCCAGCGATTTCCTCCACAGCTGCCTCGGGCGGGAGTTCTCCTTGGCCTCGGTGGCCATGGCCACCTCCACCGTGTTCGGGTTGGACTCGTGCAGCGTGAGGGGATGAGGCCCTTGGAAGACGTAGTTGTTAAGGTTGTCAGGGTGGCGGTTTGCAGGGAAGGTCTGCAGCTCATTCGTGTTGTCGCTGAAGATGTTCTCTTTGGGGGTCAGAGGGCGGTTGTTGTCCGAGAAGATAAAGCTGCCTTTTTCCATCATCAGGTCCATCATTAACGATCCACGGCGGATGAATTCAGCTGCTCTTTGCGGGGAATTGATCCGCCCAGGGTTCATGTTGGTCATGTTCTTGGCCGTCTGCAGGAGCTTCAACATGTTGGTCTGAGAACTGGTCAGGGTGAAGTGAGGGGACTTCTTCTTCTCTTCAATGTGGACCCCATGGATGCAACTGTAGATGCCCTGCAGGGGAAGCAACAGGAAAGAAGTGCTGGGTTTAGTCTCCAATTCTTTGGAGGAACTGGGGGGGAAACTCTTCCTATGTGCCATTCAGGGAAGCATCGCTTTAATTTAATGCGCATTTAAAACCTGGATTTTTAAACAGGGGGGGAGAGGAACTGCATCCTTGTAAGCTTGGTACAGAGTTTGTGCTATGAGGGAGCACTTAACTTGGAGTAAACAGACTCTTCACAAGGACTGTCATGAGAATTAAACCAAGAGAGAAACGGAAATCGAGTACCAATAGATGGGACAGCCTGGGAGAAAGACGGAAAAGGATCTCTTCCCTCATCATATGTTGTCCACCTTCAAGAATTTCTCAGAAGTAACACCCGTACTCAGAAGTAAGCAGCTACATAACTGCATAACCACTGCTAACAAACCACTGGGGTTTTTGGCTGCCTCTCTCAGGAGAGGCCAGGCTGAGTGGGTTGGATGAACCCATCAAGCCACCCACCACGCAGCTGCCGGCTGCATCCCAAGCAATCCCTCAAACCAGCAGCAAAGGGAGACACCATCCTTGAAGTCTTCCTTCCTTGTTCTGGGATTATTAGCTCTACAGCTGAGTAGCTCCATCCAATTATTTCTGTATAATTTTTGACAAGAACAGAACCGCAGTCAATTAACCAATTAAAGAACAACCCAGGCACTGCTCCACGTTTAAACAACTTGCATTTCAACCAACTTATTTGGAAGTAGGAACCCACTGGTGAAAGTGTTAAAAAAACACAAAAAAACCCTCCAATTTTGCGTTCCCATGGACAAGTAACTTCATTCCCAATGCTAATTCCACTTCCTGCAGCAGCCTAATTAGTTGGGAAGATCTGCCCCAGGTGCTTTGCTGCTGAATCCAACAAAATTCAAGGTAAACTGGCTGCTTTGGGTCCTGGAATGAAACCCCTTTTTGGCCAGTGGGGTTGATTAAGGCTCTTCCCTTAAAATCCTCTCCTGCCCCTCCCCGAGATGAGATGCGTCCCAGATTGGACTTTGCCCCCTTCTTTTGTGGATCAGGGAAGAACAGAAACGAATGCCTGACCTCTCCGGCTTTGCCCATTTCTCCAAGAAGCGCCAAGGATGAGCTCCCTTGATGCTCCTCCTGCAACAGCCACTCAGAGCGGCTGGGAGCCACGGCAGGTAAACTATTGCTATTCCTGCCATCATCCCACCGTCGTCATCCAGAGAGAAGCCCTTCAGAGCCCCTTCCTTCTGCTCTGCCCCCCTCTGCCTTTGCAAGCAGGGGCCCAGAGGTGAGGTAGCCCTCCTGGCCTTTCTGGGCGTGATTCATGTGCAGGCTCACCCTGCTGATGGAAAAGAGCAGCCCGGGCCGGTCAGAGCACATCCCGGTGAAGCAGAACCGGAGTTTCCAGTAAAACAGATGCTCCCACACGAAGGTGATCAGGCTGAGCGCCATGGCGGCGGCCAGCATGTAAAAGACGCCCGCCATGTTGTCGATGTCCAGCTGGCTGCTCATGACCTCGTTCTTCTCGTTGTGGCAAATGCCGGTCAGCCAGAGGGTCTCCAGCTCTTCCATCTCCCCTGGAAAGAAAGGCCAGCGAAGGTCAGAGGGAGACGGGCATCCAAGGTGAGAGGAAGGGAGGGCGAAAGCTCTGCCGGACCCACGAAGGACGTGGAGTTGCAGCGTTCCTTATGGAGAGCTGGTCACCAAGCAGAGTTTGGCTTGGGAAGGCCATTCTCTTGAGGGGAGTCCCTTGAGCGAAACTCCCCCGACTGGGCAGGAGGGCTAGAGTGGGTGCAGCTATTAAGGAATAAAAGACTCTGGGCGCACTGAAGCCGAATATTATCTTCTTTCTGCCCTTTTTTTTTCGAAGCAAAGGATGTTGGTGTTTTGTTGTTTTTCAGCTAGAAAAAAAAGGAGCTGTTAAAAACAGAAACGATGGATTCCCTCCCTTTGCAAGAAGGCAAAACGGCTATTCAATACCTGAGACAAGTTTCAGGTGGGAGGACTGTCAGGCCTGCAAAGGGCAGGGGATCGGCACCCCCAACTCCCCCCCCTCGAGAAATGGGGTCCTCTGCACAGAGGGCAAAATGAAGCGGCTTCTCTCTTCCCTGACTCTGAAGAACTCTCAAAGGAGTTTCTTTTATTGGGCGTTCCCAGTTTTCTTTCCCAACAGAACAATTCAAATGTCCCAAAGCCTCAATGTGGGGAGGGGTGGGGGAGGGTGTCCTCCTTCCTGAGCTTATCCTGTCCCTGCTTAGGAACTAAGCGGAGTGTTGCATGCAGGGGGAGGGAGGCACGGCGGGGTTCCCGCAGATTTCCAGGCTCCACCTCAGCCAAGAGGGAACGGGGCATCACGCAGATGGTCCTTCTCCTGGCTCCTTCAAGGAAGGCCCTTCTGCCACTCACCGTCTCCCACAAACTGCAGCAGCGCCAGGTCGATGGCCCTCTTCCAAGGAGACCCCTTCTGCAGAGCGATGCCGTAGCCCGTGGTGGCAAAGATGTAGCCACTGCCAATGGTCACCAGCTTGCAGCCTTCGTCCCGCCCGGCCTTGTAGTTCAGCACGGCCGCGTCGTAGATGAAAGCGTCCAGCTTCCTGGAATACAAAGGAAGGGAAGCTCGGCTGGCGGATGGAAAGGCGGCACCTGGCTGCCTGCCACTCTGTGCCTGGTCCCGTGGCCGGCAGTCCGTCAGGGGCTGGAGAAGAAGATCCAGTGACTGCCTGCAGCCCTTCACTCTCTGCAGGAGAAAGGAAGCTAAAGGAGAGAGAAGAGAGGCACAATCCCTTTGGCCCACACTAGAACCCCGGGGCCATTGCCCGGCTTGGGAAACTGGCTGTCCACACAGGCCCCTCCCTCCCCCGAGGTTTGTTCTGCAGGTTCAGGAAGAGGGGAGAGCTCCAGGCCTTTGAGGTGTATCCCTTCCCTTCTCCTTTTTTCCTCCCTTCCTTCTTTTCCTTCCTCCTCAATTAAAGCCTTTCCTTTCCAATGGTGAGGTGCTTCTCAGCTGTTTATCCTGGCCCATCCAGACAAACCACCCAGGCTTGACCTGACCGGTGGTCTGAGGAAAGACCCCAGAAATCCCTCCGATGGACGCTATGCCAACCCAGTCTGACCACAAAATGTCTCTGCAGGGGCACAATGTGGAAGACCCTCGGGCTGAAACAGGGTGCGTGTGATGAGAGTGGACAGTCTGGGATGGACCCTGGTGGGCTCTTTATCTCCGATTTTAAGGGGTGGTTTTTGTTTTTTTTCAAAAGCTGCTGTGTGCTGCCCTTCCCAGCTACGTTCCTGCAAAGTAATCAGCTTACAACACACTCAATTCCCCGGCAAAGTGGTGAGCTATCAGAGTGCGCAACAAAATACGGCAACAAATGCACCATTTTTCAAACGGCAGCAGCCACTCCGGGGGGGATCTTGGGGGGGCTCTCCCCAGGTCGCAAACTTCTGTGTGCTGTGATTCCAGGCAAATCCAACACACACACACACACACACACACACACACACACACACACACACCCAGCATGGGGCTCTGCTTCTTTCCGGGAGAAAGCCTGTCATGCTGCAAGAGAAGCCAAGGCTGAAGCACCAGAACGCAGCTTTTATGATCTATAACTGTGGCCTGAAGAATCCTTCCAGCCCCTCTCCTCCCTTTGCTGATGCCTGGTCAGAGCCCTCTCTCGGCACAGGGGGAAGGCAGGCTGCTCCTGGCCATGGAGGCTCCACTGAGGGAGAAGGGCACCAGCAGAGCTTTCTCTCTTCCAGAAGGCTCTCCAAGAAGCCTTCTGACCCAACAGCCTCCAGGTGAGATGCCTTTTCCTTCCTTTCCTGCCACGAGGGACTGCTAAAGACAGTCCTGGTTTAGTGACTGCCTCATTTAGCAATGGTGGTAACCGATGGGGGAGAGACGGTCACTTTGCTACCCAGCCTTAGAGGGTCTGCCAAGGAAAGTTGAAGGAAGGTGGCAAACACCATAGTGGTTTCACCGAGTAACCTTTTCACTTAACGTCAGAGTTACCCG
This sequence comes from Laticauda colubrina, assembly GCA_015471245.1. NCBI lineage: Eukaryota > Metazoa > Chordata > Lepidosauria > Squamata > Elapidae > Laticauda > Laticauda colubrina. Next base: position 12,849,842 of record BLBF01000067.1, read on the forward strand.
TCTCGACGGAGGTCACTAAACGAGGACGAGCTGCATTCCCCCGCCAAGCTTTGCCGCTGGAGGTGTGGATGGGGCCCTTTCCGGAGGGGCTCAGTTCCGTGGCTGCTTCCACACAGGAAGACCTGGGTCCCTTTGGGGTCTCCAGCCATATGATAACATCTATTCTGCTATTGGGGGAGGGGTTGCGGGGGGGGGAATGTATTCTGTGGGGTTTTGCTTTTAAATCCAGGCTGAGTCATGGGGGGGTGAGAGGGGGGCTCCTGCTGGAGGCGGCCTCGGCTGGCCCTCCGTCCCCTCTTCCAAGCCGCCTCCATCTCTGCTCTGCGCTGGTTTTATTACCTGCTTTCTGTTTGTTTTTGCCTGGAGCGCCTGACTGTGAGCTCCGGCTGGGCCAGCCATGATTTACAATTACTTTTATGAATAATAACCAAACCGAGCCGTTCTCCACGTCCGCGGCACAAAATAAAACACTCGTCCTTTCCCAGAGTGGCCAAACTCCCTGCTGGTCAGATGGGGCTGCCATCCTTACACACACACACACACACACACACAAACCCCGGCTGCGTGCTGGCTGCTTCCTCCCCCGACAGGATTTTCAGTTCCCACATCCGTAGCTCAAAATAGACGGCGTCCTGTCAGTTGCAGGGAGCGTCATGTTTCAGCGAGGGAAGACTCATCACCCCCTTAACAACACTTGACAGCAAATAAAACACCAACGTGAATTTCCACACTGGGGGGAAGGAGGGGGACAGGCAGAGGTTTTCCCCTCCAAAGCCCCAGAAAAGAGGCAGGATGCGTCCTGTCCTTCCCTTGGCTGAACCTGGGATCAAGCAGCCGGGATGCAGCTTTCGGGGGGGGGGGGGATTCAGGACTAGGGCTCTGAGCTGGAGGGACTGTGCCCCCTTAATTGTGCCCTCCGGGGCCAGAGGCGGTCTATCGGCCAGAGCCGTGGTGGCGCAGTGGTTAGGATGCGGTATTGCAGACTGACTCTGCCCACTGCCATGAGTTTGATCCTGACCGCCTTCAGGCTGACTCGTCCTTCCGTCCTTCCGGGATGGGTAAAAGGAGGACCAAGAGGCTGGCTCTGTAAAACCGCTCAGAGGGGGCTGTCAAGCACTATGAAGGGGCATCTAAGTTGAAGGGCAAGGGCTGCCTTCAAGTGGCTGGGAGAAAGCGCTTGCCTTCCGCCCCGTTGGGCTTCTTAGTTCAGGATGATGGTCTCGGACGAGGGGAAAAAACCCTCCAAACCGTGGCAGCTTGAAAATGTGGGGGTGTCAACACATCGGCCCTCCTGGCGTTTCCTCGCCTGCCGAAGCCCCGGCTTTAAAGGATCATGCGGGCAGATGTCCGGAACTCAGAGCAGCTCTCTGCAGCCCCCTCCCTCCCCCCTTCCTTCCCCCCCCCCCAAATGCTTGGAGCCAAAGCGGTGGTATATTGATCCCCAAATCATGGGGCAGGACAGGCGACGCAACCCACTTGCTGCAGGCAGCGCCCATCAGCAGAGGCGGGAGAGCACCTGGGGATCGAGAGAGCGGACCAATCCGGAAAGCGGGGGGAAGAGCAGAAGGAGTGAGGGGGCAGTCCTTGACAAGGGGCACCCGGGTCTGGGGAGGCCTCAGGCTCTCCATGGGGTCCCGACCCTCCTGGCAGGAACAATCCCAAGCAGCCCTTGAGAAGGGAAAAGGGCCCCCACCCCTTGGCTAGCAGGGCTGCAATCTGCCAAGCATGGGGGGAGGAGTGGGTGGGCTGCTCACTGGTCCCCACAGAAGCCTTTCCTGCCCACAACTGAGAGGCAGGCGGTCCCTTCCATGGGGGGGGGGGTGCTTCCCCCCCCAGTGACTCGATGTGGGGCAAGATGCCTCCTTGGGGCCCCTGCAGGCTCGGGACAGAGTGGGGGGGGGCTCGTGCAGCCCCAGGATCTGCCCCTCTGGAGAAGAGCCGGGCGAAGGAGCAGCGCCATGGAACCAAATGAACCAGACCTCCTCAGGGCCCCCCAGCGCACCACCTACCCGGTTTTCAGGCTGACCAAGGCGTCCTCCACGCCCTTCTGGTTGTACTTCACCATGTACGCGTGCATCTCCTTGTAGTTGTTGCGGATGTTCCTCTCAGTGCTCCCATTGGGGACCGTCCCGAAGCGGAAGGGAGGGGAGTAGGCGTAGGGCTGCTGGAACTGGGGGAGCGGAGAGGGGGGTCAGGCATCACCCGGCTGGCACAGAGGGGCACCAGACTCGCCAGCAGCATCTGGGCAAGGACAGAGCCCCAACCCAGGAGGAGCCCCCAGCCCCTCCCACACACACAGAGGCCTTCCTGCCTGGCCAGCCTCCCTGCTGCCAGCCCGGGGACCCCGGCGTGGCCACCCTCCACCCCCACCCCAGGCACCTCCGAGCGCCTGACAGTCCCAGCTCTGGGGGGGAGGAGGTCCTCCAATTAGCGTTATTGATCTGAACCCAGTTCATTCCCCGGCTCCGATAGGAATCATAGAAGTTCGGCTGGACCTTCCAGAACGTTGCAGTTTGCAGCAGCCACCAGGCACCAAAAAGACCCACAACAAAAGCACGAGGAGGAGGAGGAGGAGGAGGAGGAGGAGGAGGAGGAGGAGGAGGA
>BLBF01000067.1:12852455-13021561 GCA_015471245.1 Laticauda colubrina
AGGAGGAGGAGGAGGAGGAGGAGGAGGAGGAGGAGGAGGAGGAGGAGAGGTGTGCTAAAGCTGATGCCAGCCACCTCACTGGGGAAAGAGTGCAAAGGTCTTGGGTGAGGAGGGGGGCGTGAGGCCTGCCTGTCTTCCTGCTGGTTTTGCCCCGCCTCCAAAGCCGCCGGACAGGTGGGGGGGTTGGGGAGGGGAGGAAAGCGCCCCACCGACCTTCTTGTCACTCAGCCCCGTGACTTGGTCCACAAACTCCTCCTGGATCATGAAGGCAGCCAGGTTGGCCGTGTAGCTGGCCAAGAAGATGACGGCGAAGAACGCCCAGACCGAGACCATGATTTTGCTGGTGGTGCCTTTGGGGTTCTGCACCGGGACAGAGTTGTTGAACACCAGGCCCCACAGGAGCCACACGGCCTTCCCGATGGTGAAGGAGGGCCCGTGAGCATCTGGTGGGACAAAGGGGGCGAGAGGGGGCCCTGGGCTTAGTGGTCGCTCCCCACACGCCATGCCACTGCCAAGCCGTCTGCAGCGCTCCTCGCTGGCCCCTTAGCAGTCCTTGACCCCCTGAGAGTTGGGGCCAGGATCCCCGTTGCTGAGCCCCATCCTGGCTGCTCTCCATCGCCCAAGGAAAGGGAGTCAGGGCCACCTCTAGGCAGAAGGCTGCCACGCGTGGCTGTGGGGTGGACTCAAGAGATCTCTGGCAAGGGAGGAGATGGCCTGTGCTGCTCCTGGACCAGAAGCCCAGCCCATAAAACACACACCCCCACCCTGTGGGGGGCTTGCTGCTGAGGAGGCCCTCCTCCCTCAGGGCACCAGCCTTCCTCCTCCTCCTCCTCATCTGCAGAGCCAGGACCAAGAACCCTCTGAAAAGCTGCTCTGAGAGTAAGCAGGCAAGGACAGGGCAGCTGAGCTCAGGCCAAAAGTCCATCCCATTCCAGACTGCTCCTGAATTTGGAGGATCCTCTGAGTAGCCAGGAGTCCTTTTCTCCCTGGCTCAAAGAGGCTGAACGCTGCTGAGCCAGAGCTGGCAGAGGTGAAGAACGTTGGGGCGACTCTGCCCTGGCCTCCCATGTGGGGCACACCCAGGACACACACACCCTGGTGAAGAGTTAGGGCAGTGCCCCCCCCCCAGTGACCCATGACTGGCAAGTCAGGGAGAAAGGTCCCCTCCTTGGGCGGGAGGAGCGGGGGGGCACTGGCCCACTGGCTGAGCCGGTGCTACCTTTGCCCTGGGCCAGGTTGCGGTTGTAGCCCACTGGGCTGAAGTACTCGAAGATGAAGACGGCGATGGCCGAGACGACCAGCAGCATGACGAACATCATCACCCAGACCGAGGCGCTGAAGGGCTCTGCAACGAGAAAGGTGCCCCATGGAAGAGCCGGTCTGCAGCAGGAAGAATGACGCACGAGACCCCCGGCTGCCAGCCGCTCCTCCTGCCGCCCCCCCCCCCGCCCCCTCTGCTGGCTGGCTGGCTGGCTGGAGGTGATCCCTCCACACGAGCCAACTTGCAGCTGCTCCTCTCACACCGCAGCCACGTCGGCTGAGCCGCAATGCAGACTGTTGAGCGGCAAACATGGGGAGGAAAAGCCCCGGGGAACCGGAAGGCCTCTGCAGACGGAGCAGGGGGGCGGGGGGGGAGAAGCATCCTCCCCCTCCCACCCTGCCATGTCTCTTCAGGGAAGGGGCTGCCGGGCTGAGCTGTGGAGACACCAGTCCACCAGGAGGGAGGCCAAGCAGGGCGCCTGTGGCCCAATGGGGAGGAAGAGGCGGCTGGCTTTGCTGGGAAGGGCACTCTGTCTGTGGCCCAGAGGCTACATTGCTAGGACCCCTCCGGATCAAGGCTCTCTGCCCAAGGTCAGCCTGGGGCAGGGCAGGCCCCTCAGGCCCCCCCACCCCGCTCCTTGACCTCTCCTCTAGGAAGGAGCTTGGCCTGTGGAGCTCCAGGAGGTGCATCCCAACTCGCTTCCTTTGCCAGGGGAAAGTGGGCTGATCAAGCCCTGAGCCAAGCACCCCGGTGCCAGGTGCCTCAAAGAGGAGGGAGGCCCAGCTTCAGACCCCAGGAGGCTGACCATGACAGCCAGCCAAGGCAGAGGACGGTTGGCCCAACTCTGCAAAGCAACGAGGGAAGGAGGGAAGCTCAAGGAAGGGCAGGTGGGAGGGAGGGAGGGAGGCTCACCTAAAAAAGCAGATGGGGAAACTGTGCCGTTGCTCCGTGAGACCATGACGCTAATCCCAGTTTCCACAAAGGGCACCGAAAAATCCACCACCTCCGAACGCTCCCCATTGATGGTGAGGGACCCCACAGCCATCACGGCCTGCTTTTTGACCACCTGTGGGGCAAAGGGGGGAGAGGGGAGCCCCAGCTCAGGCGGGGCAAAAGGCAGCGGGGTCTGGAGAGAGCCAAGCGAGCTCCTCCAGCTGCAGAGCTTACCTCCCCAATCATCCCATTCCACTCGTTATTGATTTTCTTCCCATGCTTCCCATTGATCACCAGGTAGAGGTCGTAGGTGAACTTGATGGTCCTTGAGAGCTTCTTCAGGATGTCGATGCAAAACCCTTTGCAACATTTCTTCAGGTTCTTCCCTTCTTTGGTGATGTTGCTGAGGAGACAAGCACAAAGGTCCATCTCCCTCCCTCCCTCCCTCCCTTTCTGTAGCTTTAAGGGAGGGCCAAGAAGGAAGAAGAAGGAAGGAGGAAGAAAACATGTATATTAACAGCTTCAGTTGCAAACCCAGATGGGCAGCAACTCTTAGACAACTGACTGATCCTGACAACCTAAGTAACCCACCAGAAAATCAAGAGGAAATGGGCAAAGCTTCCTGGAAAAGGCCCTTTCAGCGCCTGCCAAGGAATGCCACGGAGAGGCCAGCATCATGGGAACCAGCCTTTGCCTTGTGGGGGGGCTCTGGGGTCTCCCACCGTGAGGGCAGGGCAGCCCCACATCAAAATAAAGCACCAAGGGGTGAATGCGCAACCCTGGCCCCCAAAGCAAGACCTTTGCAGGGAAATGGGGGCGTTCGGGTTCAGGAAGGGCGAGGGACCCTAGGACTTACTTGATGACAACGAATTTCCGGCAGGGCACCGTGTTCTTCACACAAGTCTCGGTCAAGGGGTCCATGTCCTCCACGATGACGAAGGGAGCCTCCTCCAGGGTGACGATGCTGAGGTGGTTGTGATCGGGGTCGCTGTCGTTGAAGGAGTTGAACCGGGGCCACACGGAGTACTTATGGGTCAGCGTTTGGTTCTCCCATTCACCCACCTGAGGAGCCAACACAGGCAGGTGGGCATAGCCGAGGGGCAGCCACACTCCAGGGAGGAGAAAGGAGGGGCAAGAGGTTGGAGTTGGGGGGAGGGGGCTTGGGGGGGACAGAAGATCCCTAAGGATCCTGGGATCACCGTCTGTCCCGGGGTTTTGCTCAAGGTCTGTGCAATATGATCCTCGCAGTTGGCGCTCTGTGCGAACAGGAAGACGCCCCTAAACCTTTTTGGGCAAGGAAGAAGCCTAGAGAGTCCAGGGGGCCTTGCAGGGTCACCAGAGGCTGGTGCAGGTGGGCTCCACCCAACGTCCATCCACGGGTCCATCTCCTCGTTTCTTATGCTGGGCTAATCCCCCCCCCCCCCCGATTCACAACACGCCCCTCCAAGGTCAGCCGGGTCTGTTCAGACAGGTTGTGCCCCCTTTCCTGCCTCCCCTCCCTCTGCTTCAGCTCAGGAGCACCAAGAATTTCCGTTGTTCTGAATTAATGTGCTCTGACTTGGCTGCCCGGATGGAAAATCTTTATTTATTGATTGATCTGATTTGATTTGTCAATCACTTCCAAGATAATAGGTACAAGTATGTACATAGTTATGAATACATGAAATGGGTACATATAAGAAAAATAAAAGAAACAACAGGACAGGGACGATGGGCACGTTGGTGCACTTATGCACACCCTCTACAGACCTCTTAGGAAGGGGGTGAGGTCAATGGTAGACAGTCTAAGGTTAAAGTTTTTGGGGTTTGGGGAAGAAACCTCAGAGTCAGGGAGAGGATTCCAGGCATTGACCCCTCTGTGGCTGAAGTCGTATTTCCTGCAATCAGGTTTGGTGTGGTTAACCTTGAGTTTGTGTCTATTGTGTGCTCTTGGCCCTTCAGCAGGACGAGAAGACATGGTGAAGTTGGGCAAAGAACCACTGGGGGAGAAGGGGACAGAGGGACGGGAGTGGCCCTGCTTGCTCCCCTCCTGTCCCCTCCTCCGTTTACAGGGATGAAATCAGATTTTTAAAAAAAGAGGGCTGCTGTTTATTTTTACAGATCACGGCGCAGGCAGCCAGGCTGCAGGGATGAATTCTCTGAGAAGCAGAAGTGCTGGCATATCAACCAGGAATTCTTGCTGGAGTCATGGACACGTGACATCAAGATGTCAAAGCTCTTCTCCAGGACAAAATGCTTTCAATCCAGGAACCTCAGACCACAATTTGAGTCTGTTTGCTTGACTGCCCAGCCAGGAACTCTCACCCAGATGGACCCTTCAGGTCACTAGTTTGCAGTGTTGAAGTAGACACACACACACACACACACACACAGAGCCTTCCCTGTTATGGAACTTCAGAATAATCCAACACACGTCCAGCCACACTTCAAATAGCCAGGTAATGTTTCCACCAACTCTGGCATTAAAATAATTATTAATAATTAAATGGCAACGTTTAGTCAATGCATTGTTTTAATAGGCAAAAAACTAGACGTGTTCCCCTATTAAATCACATGCGGCATTTATTTTAATTGTTTTTTTGGCAAAGGCACATGATAGCTGCAAACAGCTGCTTCCTGCTGCAGAAAGACCATTTTGAGGGGGGGGGTCATCTTTAAAAATGATCTTTGCAAATATTTTACCTATGTGTGGGCGGCTTTTTTTTTTTAATGTGTTCTGCTCCAGTGGAAGAAAATCAGATGAAATCATCAGAAAGTAAGAAGGGGGCAGAGGGTGGAAGGGACGGCCTTGCAGGACGGAAGGGAGAACAGCCTCTGTGGTCAGAGAAGTGGGTCAGAGTCCAGGCCATGAAAGCAACACGACAAGCCCCTCCTTAGCTCACATGAGGGAGAAAAGGGGAGGCAGGAGGAGGTGCATTCAGTGATGTAAGATTCTCTTACTGCAGCTTTATAATAAGAGTAGCACTGAGCTACATAGCATTGGTTCTTGGCCTGGTCTACCACGTAGGCCTGACATCACTTGACACCAGACCAGGTCTTCCTCACCTACGCGGGAAAAGCCCCAACTTCAAGACACCTTCAGTTTGGAAGCTTTGCCAATCCTACGCAAATGTAAGGATGAAGGACCCTAAAAAGAGAGGGCCTTTTCCCCACCAGGGTGAGATCTGTTGCCTTTCTGTTTAAACTGATTCTCCAGCTGCATCCAGGCAGGGAAATGAGCCTGCATCGATCGGCACCCCTCCTTAAAACTCCTTTTAGGGGTTAGGGCTAGCCTAGCCTTCCGAAACCCATCCAGCCCATCTGATCTGATGACTCAGATTTCTCCCAGGTGGGAGGCAGGAGAAGCTTTGGACCCTCTGAGCTCCTTGTCAACAAGGGTCTCCAACCTGCAGGCCAGGCCCCCCCTGCCATCACGGAACCAGGGGGCTGCAGACGTCACCTCTGCAAAGCCGGAGGGGCTGGAAATCCAGTCTCGCTCTCCATGTGTCAGCACTGCGGACTCTGCCTCCCAGCAGCTCTGCGAGATCACAGGTTGCCCAGCTTTTCCTGCCTGAGACCCTCGTGAGCTCCACCTTTTCCTCAAAGCGTTTGCCCCACCAACGGTCCCTGGGAGGGGAAAGGCACACCTGAACGGAGGAGGCAAGCTTTGAAGGCGGCTGCACTCACAAACACACACACTCCTGGCCTGAGTGAAAGTGCTGGCTCTGCAGAGCCCCGCCCCCCCCGCCTCTGTCGACATGGCCCTCCCCCAGGGGACGCCGGTTACCTTCTCCCAGGCCCGGCTCTCATTTAGGACGGTGACCACCAGCCGCGGCTGGGCTTGGTAGCCATCTGTGGTGAAGGATAAGTCTCTGCCTTTCCAGGTCACGTTCATCATAAACCTTGAAAGAAAGGAAATGTTCAAAGAGAAATTAATGAGCTGTCCAGCAGTTAATGAGCAAGCTAATTCAGCCACTGGATTAGCTCTGATGAAACATATGCTATAAATCCTCCCTTTGTGGTGAAAAAACCACTTTTTAGGAGCTGGGATCCAACCCATCCTACAGATGCCTGGCAATTCGTGCCCTGAAGAGAGTGGCATTTGCTTGCTATTCAAGAGTGGACCTAGAAGGGACTGGCAAGGGGGAGTTCATGGCTGGTGCCATGAAGGAGCCGGGAGACCATGACTGGAAGAGGTGGCAAGAGGTGCCCAGGAAGGAAAGGACGCTTGGTCCCCTGCACTCAACCTTGGATGACCAGCCCTTCTGCACTGTTTATCCCTCCACTGTTCGGGCATCTTCAAGGCTGGAGTCCTTAATGGGCATCAGAACTCCAGGCCCAGATCTTAGGTCCAACCTGTGGCATCCTTTCCAGGGACGGCTGGCAAACGGAAGTCCACTTTTAAATGGACTTCGAAGAAGTGGTCGGTTTCCCCGGCCCCCTTCAAAACACATCCTTTAAGCAGGAAGAGAAACCTAATGGGGCCCAGTGGGCAGCTGTCTTGGCCCGAGGCTGCTGGGTTCCTTCCAAGGGCTGCAGTGGCAGAGAGAGGAGGAAGCTGCGGGGAGAGTTCGGACATCCGAGAGGTGGACGGAGTGGTTTTCTAAAACAAGCCCTGGCCTTGCTCATAAATCCAGATGCAATTTTTGGAAGCGGGTTTATTTCGGAGGCGGTTGGGCAACGTAAGGGGGCCACCTTGTGGCAAGCGGTGAAAACAGTGGACCGCTGGTGGCCGGAATCTGCCCAGGAGCCCGTCCGTCTTGAGCCCTCCCTGGAAAGCAGAGGGGGCCGCTTGCAAACTCCGCCCAGTTCGAGGGTTGGGTCTGGCTTGCAGATGCACAGGGGGACACACACACACACACAGACACACCCCGCCATGAAAACCAGTGAAAAACCATCGTCCTAAGGGATAAAAGATGCACCGAGATAAAACAAGGACAGGAGCAGTGTGGGAAGGAAGGAGGCTGTTTCAGTCAAACCTCACCTTTGGGAGCAACCACCTGAAAGCTGGCAGGGCAGCCAACACAATATTACAGGCTGTGTGCCTGTGCAATATACTCTGGTGCAGAGTGCACAACGGCCACTCTCACAAGCATTGCAACGGCAGTTAAGAAGCAAGTAAAAGATACGACGTGGAAACAACCTCTTTACGCTGGAGGGGCAAAACACTTGAGGTGCTAGGCGTCCTCTTGGAGGAACTCCACCTCTCACCACCCTCCCGAAACACGGAGGAGGGCAGCAATGGGCAAAGGGAGGCCGCATCAAGAGACGCCTGCGATAAACTGGGCTCGCTTGACGGCCTGATACCAACTTGATGACTGCAACATGCTTGGAATGGTGACTGATGCAGCATGCAGCAGACGAGGCTGCCAACCAGCCTAAAAGCAGGTGGATCCCACAATTCCTGCCTCAAAAGGTCTGCAGCGGGTCTCACACCTGCAAAGGGGCCTCTGCTGCTTTGCTCCCAGGATCACAAATACACACACACACACACACACACACACTCCACGGGAGTTGCCTGCTCCTTCTCCCTTCACTCTGCAAAGACGCAGCATCGCTTCTGCCAGGCGTTTAACCCTCAATTGGTTTCAGTCTCCACTAATTCACACTTTTAACTTCTAACCATTGCGTTACATCCTGAGCCCTTGCTGAGTGGCAAGGAAGGTGGGACAAAACCGATCTGGATGAAGGCACCAATCTAAGCGGGGGGGGGGGGGGGGGGGATCCACACCAGCCTCCCTTCAGTCAGACATTTCCACCAAGCGAGTCCGTGACTGGGAAGAAGGTGAAGTCACAGCCCACCTTTGTGTCCCTCCTCCTTTGCCCAAAAGGAAGGGAGGGATTGAAGCACCGGGGTGAACTGGGGAGGAAGGCCAAGACCCTTGCCTGACCCGCGCTCTCCTGATTCCCCACCTGCCTGGTCTGAATTCCACACACAGGCACCCGTTACAAGGCTCCCTAACTTTACGCCAGTCCTTTCTACCCTCCAGGCCTCAGCTCGAGCTGCCAATCAAGGAAATGGGCTACAGCCTCCCCTTCTCCAGGGAATGGCCCAGGGAGCCTTTCCCATAATGGACGGCTTCAGTTTGGTCCTCAACTGATATGTTGGCTTCTTGGCTTTCCAATCAGTGGAATGCTAGTAATGTCAGATTAAATCACTGCAAGGGATATCTAGGCCAAGAGTCCTGAGGAAGGAGCATTCTTGAGCAACACTCAAAAGCTGTAGACAGACAGACAGACAGACAGACAGACAGATCCTGGTGCTTGCAGAATAATTTAAGAGCTGGATGGGGAGCACCAGAAAATCCCAACAGGTTAGAGTAGGAAATTGGAAAACCCTCGATATCTGCAGCAAACTTTTTCCATGTGGTTGCTAAGAACTGAGCTCCACTCAAGACAAACCTTTTTAAGTAAAATAACACAAAAGAAACTTCTGTTGTTGGTCCCTCCAACAGAACAACATGCTGCAGCCAACTCACCACAGGACTATTGAACAATTCAATTTAATTACTTAAAATAAATAAAAAATTGTTTTAATTTTTGTCGTTCCCATTTCATTCTACCCCTTCTTTTGCATCCTTTCTAATGATCCTATTCCACCATTTCTTTGATATTGGTGTAACTCTTGTCCCGTGGCGAGTTGACTGTGGCAAATGCTCTACACCATCTGACTCAACCACTTTCCATCTTCTCAATCTCTCCTGGTCCTAAAAGGTTCTTCCCTTTCCATTTTTCTGCCCTTAATTCACAACTTCCTTCCCTTCCAAGTTGCTTTTCCATGAAGTCTTTGGAAGCTCCCAGGTAACTTAGGATTCAGGAGCTTGGGCCTTAAGCCCTTGGCAAGCAAGAAGGCAGCAGAGAAGTCAACCCACTCCCATCCTGGCCATGGCTTCTGGGCTCCCAGCCTGCCTTCCTTCGCCTTGAAGCTGCAGGGGGTTGTCTGACAGTACAAGAGGCAAACAGGGTAGGGTGGCATTCAACGGAGGCGTTTTGTGTGTAAAGGGCTGTGCAGGCTGGTAACAGTTGACAAAGGCAGCAGCATCACAGGAATGGCAAGCACATACTTCAGCTTCTCCCTCTCTTGCTTGCTCGCTCGCAAGGCCATGGCTTCAAAGGGCAGAGGAAGTGATGAGGAAAAAAGCTGCACTGACAGCAGCAAGAACAGGGTGGAGGGGAGCTCGGAGGGACAGGGTGGCCCTGGGCTTTTCAGAGCCTGGGAAAGGCCCCCTTCGCCAGCATTGGGACCTCTAGAGACGTTGCCCAAGTCTGTAACCATCTGCCTGCAGGCTTTCACACTGCAAAAACTAAAGTTGCTGGGGGGGAGGGGGGGGCAAGACAACCACGTGATTCTGAGGCCCAAGGCCAACAGGAAGGGTGGAGGAGTTGGTCAAGCAGCTGCCCATTGAGCTGCTCTCCCCCGCCCCCAATGGCTGCTGCCTAGGGCTGGGGGAGACCTCAGTAAGTGGCCAGGTTGGGTCAGGATTGTGGCCTTGGGATCAGGGCAGTATCGGGAACGGGTTGGGAGCCCAGCCTGTGACTCCGTGCCCTCCCACCCTTAGAAGAGAAGGGCGTGGCAACAGAAGCAAATCTCAGCTTCCTGAGGGGGGCTGGAGACAGGCATCTGGCTCAAGGCTTTCGCACGTCTTTCATGGAGGGAGGGAGCCACCGCACTGGAGGAAAGGTTCAGCTTTCCTTGACTTCTAAAGTGACTCTCTAGGCTTCTGGCTGCAGAATTATCAGCGCCGGTCCATGGGTGATTGTATCCGTATTCATGGTTTGTGTTGCCCAAAGCGATCAACATTTGGAAAAAGCACTCTCCAGAGATGAAGGTGAGCAGCTGCTGAGAGCTGCCCCCTGGGAAAAGGGGAGAGGGATTTAGGGGGACAGGTAGATGCATTAGCACTTTTGACAGGCCACGAACGCAGCCCTTCACCAACCATTATCCCTCGTGTTTGTTCCCTATCTGCAGAGATGGGCCACAACCCCAAACATCAAGAGGAAAAAAAGTCACTGGCCATTAAAGAAGGAAATGTAAAAATAAAGGCAACCCCGGAACAGTTCCAGGAGTAAGGTCTGTTTTTCAAGCCCGCTCCTGATTTGTATTCAGGCTACAGCAGCCAAGGTTGGAGGCTGCATCTTCAGGATTCCTGTGGAATGGTTTCTGAATATTAATCTGACCCTTCTCGGATCTCGGCCCTCCCCTTCTCAAGCCCTCCCCCTTCCAAGGTCACTTTTCCTTTCTTCTCCACCGAGACAGCCAGGGAGCGCTGGGCTCTGTGCCGACTGCCACTGCTTAACGTTCTCGGCCTGGAGCTGCTGGGAAAGACAGCTTGGAGGGTTGACCGAGAGGAACGGGCCTCCCCCCCCCCCCAAGGGCAGCCTGGGCTGAGTGGGACAGGCGGCAAAGGTCAGATGAAAGCAATCCGTCCAAATGTGGCCACCCAGTGGCATCACCAGCTCCAGGGTCGTCTCCTCCTGGCTCAAGGCCTTAGGAATGAAATCTGGCTTTCCTGCCACATGCAGACGAGAGGAGCAGCGTCGCTCAAAGTCCTTGCTAGAAGGAGCTGCCTGCAGCCGTCCTGGTTCCCTTGAACCAGCTGTCAACAACCCACCAGATTCTTCAGGGTGTTTCCTGGCTAAATTAAGCAGCCTAATTGGGTTTGTTCCCTTCCCTCCTCCCTGCCACAGCCCATATCAGACCGGCCTGACCTACAAGGCCACTGGAGGCAGTGGCTGAGGCTTCCCTGCGTGGATGAAGCCTGCGCCCAGCGGACACCGGCAAGCATCGCTCAACCTCTCCAAAACGGGTGGTTTTCTTTTCCGGGGCTTTGAGGAACAAAAGAAGCCTTACTTGTGAAGCATGTGAGATGGCCGCTCATTGTACTCCGACTGCCCGTAGCAACTGGTCTTGGCCTCAGGGATGAAGGAATACTTCTCCAGCATGGCTGCAGCGGCCGTTGTGATAATCCCAAGGCCGTCCCGGATACGAGCATCCAAACTGTAGTCCCACCCATCATAGGCCACTGAAATCAGCCCCGCCGGAAAATTGTCGGGGGCGGTTTCCATCTTCCCACTGACCAAGCTGGGGACAATCCAGAAAAAGTCATAGCCTGTCAAGCCCAGGGACCGGGCCTCGTCCAGGATGAAGGCGGCCTCGTCCGTGGAGCAATACAGCAGGATGACCGAAGAGTGGATCTTCTTCAGCTGAATTGTGGACTTGGCATCTCCAATGGCCGCGTCGAGGGTGATGACGTTTTGCATGTCCCAGCCCACAAAACTATTCTCCACAGTGTACTTGATGAAGCTGATGAAGTCCCGGTAGCCAGGGAAAATGCTGGTCACCACGGAGAATATGTGCCAGTCGTAGTACTGCATGAACTTCAGCATGATGATGGCCTCCTGTTGGATGGACGCCCCAAATTGGAAAAAGGTAGACATCTCATCCTGCAAAGGGCAAGAGAGAAAAGAAAGGGTGGCTCTGTGTTAGACCGGAGGAGAAGTGGGGCTCCATCACAGTCCCTATGAAAGTCAGCAAGGGGAGAACTTTCATTTGAGGGGCTCCTGGCTCGTGACCCCGAGAGCTGCTTCTTCCCATGCACTTCTCTGCACCTGTGGCCTGGCACACTCTCTTGCATCGCCCAGGCTCAACTCCCCACTTCTACTGAAGATTGTGTCTTCCAATTTTCTTGCAACAGTTACACAAGCCCCTCCCACTTTAAAGGAGAAGGTTGTAGCTCAGGGTTGAAATGAGGGGTCCTTGGTGCTCTCCAAGCTTGTTTTCTTGCAGACGTTTCATGACCCAACTAGGGAACATCATCAGAGCTACCTGTAGTAGTCATTCCCATCACTGGTGATGTACCTTTAGGGTCATAAACGTCTGCAAGAAAACAAGCAAGCTTGGAAGGTGCCAAGGACCCTTCTACTCAGTTCCCACCTGCCCACCATTGCTGGATTAACTCCATAAAAATGTGGTTTCTGCCTTCTTAACTCAAGGAAAAAGCAAACACATCCAAGCTGTTAGTCATCAAGTTTAATTATGCATATAAAAAATTTAAAAAAAAACTCCATCAAGCCAGCCCCTCAGTTATTCATAACTGTATTTGTGCCAGCTAAAACTCTGCAGAATCTGGTGGGCAAATGGAGTGAACCCACAAGCCACCAAAGCACCTGATCTTCTGGGTAGCCTTCCCGTCCATCGTCCCCTGAAAAGACCCTTCGCCACAACTCCCCTAACGTGCTTTCATCCCTGCATGTTTCATGGGTGGGCTGGGAAGCCCACCTTCCTTTTGCCACCAACCCATTTCTGCCCCAACAATGCAAGACTTTAAATCAGTAAGAGTCACTTCCACAGTGGGCAATTCACCTTTTCCAAACAACCTAAGCCCTAAATAAGTCATCCCTGTTTTGCTAAGCAACACCGTGTCCAAATCACCACAAATGGCTAAGAACAGATTGTGGGGCAATCATGCAGACAACCGTCAAAAAGAGGAATTTGCTGCAGTGAGCGACACCCAGCCCTGGAGGGAAGATGAGGGAATTAGGCCTTCAGAGTTGGGGTTATTCCCAGAGGCCTCCAAGGTAGGGCAGTGCTGGTAGGCCATGTTCCTGAGAAGGGGAAACTGAACCCACCTGGTGAGGACAGAGGGGAGATCACACAGCAAGTATTTCCACCTGTTCCCAGGTAAGCTGCTATTTTCATCCTACTTACCCGCAACAAGGTCACTGAAAGGGAACTGGCCCATTGTCCTCTTAACATATCACAGCCTTCTCCAATCCAGTGAACCTTTGCCACAGGTGGGAATTCTGGGGGCTCCTGTCCAGAATCCCGGGAGCAGGACTCCATGCCGGAGCAAGAGTCAGGCAATCAGAAAAAGAAGATTTTCACCTTGCGTGATCAGGTTGGGAGGAGATTCAGCAGAGAATGGAGCTCCTCCCGTCTTCGGCACCTCTGAAGATCCACTCAGCCTGCCCCCCGCCAACGACCAGTGGCCCAGAGACTGGAGCCCTCTCTAGCAACCAGAGCCACCCATAAATGAGGCTTTGTTGCTAGTCCCCCACAGTACAAGATTCTTGCCAGACTGCCTGCCTGCCGGCCCTTGGGAGCGGACAGAGCGGCTGCAGGGATTGTGGGGCAGTGCAGGGACTCTACCCTCGGTCCCCTCTTCACCCCTCCCCGCAGTCTGTGTGAGTGTGAGATTCCACCACACTTTCCAGTGCTGATCCCATGTGCGATCACTTGGCTGGAGCAAAGGCACCTGAGCTGGACATGACGGAAGCTCCAGCTAGTCCAGTTCCCTCCGGACTATTCTGGACACACCAGCGGCCAAAAACAAGGACTGGAGGAAAACCGAGTGGCTGCAAGATGTGGAAGGGGAAGGCTGAGGAGTGCTGTTCTCAGCAGAGAAGGCGGCCATCTCCCAGCCCTCGAAAGCCATTAATACACCCATTAATAAGCACTGCCGCCACCGAGGTGGTTTTATTGGACGTGCCACACTCACCCTGAAAACGGAATGGCTCCGGCTTCTGTGCATGAAGCTCATGAAACAAGACCTGGAACACAATACGAGAGCAGCTCAACCCCCTCCCTCCCCAAATAAATTAGCTTTTTGTTCTTTTCCTCGTCAAGCAGGTGTGCATTAAGCTTTAATTGGCACTCGCCTTCAGGGTTTTCGGTTCTGGAACCTTCTTTACAAGTCACAGGACAGAAACTGCAGAGTGGCCAACTTAGCCTTAGAATGATAACATGGGGAGGAAGGCCAGCTCCTGAGCTGGCCCCTTGGAAGGACCAGAAGGGCAGGGAGGGGGGCAACTCAATGGAGCCAACGGGGCTTTTTAGGGAGGGGCAGAGGCGTTAAGAGCCAGGTTCCCCGGAGCTGAGATATACAGAAGTAGCAAAGCTCAGGAGGACAAGAGATTGTTCTGGTATTCACACAACACGGCTTGAAATTAACCCTTTTTCCTCCTCTTGAACTGGAGGCGCCTGCAGGGTTTGGGATTTGGCTTGCAGCTGGCTGGGGAATGGGTGTCCTAGGAAAGAGGAGAAGCATCCCCAGGTTGGCAGGCCAAGCAAGAGAGGCTGCAGGCAGAGAGAAGGCTGCTGTGGGGTGGTCACAAACCTTGTTATTTCGTCAGTGTTGCGGGGCAAGTAAACCCCTAACCAGGCTCCAGCAATGAAGCTGTTCCCAGAGATCTCCTGGGCAGGTCCGACTGTTGTGACTGCTGGTTACCACTGAGGGCCACCAGGCCAAATCACAGCTGAGGGGATCTTCCCTTGCAGCTCAGCTGGGGTCCAGGAAGCCCAGATCAGCCTCTCCTGACTGGGGGGGAAAGCTTGCAGGATGGAACGGTTCAGAAGAGAGAGGGTGGCGCTGGTGGCTGCAAGGAAACGTCTCTCAAAGGGCGTAAGAGAGTCTGGATTGGGTCTTCCCTCTTGGAGACCTGGCCCCCTGAGGATGCCAGGGGCTGTTTCCTCCTGGGTGCTGCCTGTACAAATACCAAGGTGTTCTTCTAACTGCTCCTGGCAGGTCCAACCTTACCATGCAGTTTATGTGTTTCTAAGGACTCTGCAGAACTGGGAGATGTAATTTCCTCTGGCTGCTGAGAAGTGGGCAGATGGCGCTCTGCCCTGAATTCCCCTTGGAGAAAACTTTTGATTACTATTTCGCTGCTTTCTGCCTCCTCTCCCTTCCAAACAATGGATGGGCTTGTCTCCTCTGGAAAGCCAAGCAGACTAATCACAGGCAGCCAAATGGATTAACCAAACTGGGGAGAGGATGAGTAAACAGGGGACTTTCCAAAATGTTACCGTTCTTTTCTCTCCCACCAGCTCATCTTTGACCTGGCTGCGCTGCGCAAAAGCTGGGCCACCCGGAGGCGTTCCTTGTCCTGAGGTCCTCTGCCTGCACATCATGCCTGTGAGCCTTTGGGTCAGAACTGGAAAGGCCCTTCCCTCCCAAAGTGGCTGTAGGGGTGCCAGGAGCTCAGACCGGTCTAGTCCGGAGGTCCCATCTGGCACCACGGAGACGCGGTGAGGTCACCTCTTCCAGAGCTGGATAGAGAGATGCATAATAGAGGGGGCAGAGAGAGAGAGAGAGAGAGCAGAGAGAGAGATGGTCATGGTCATGGAGGTGATGAAGGTGAGGATGAGGATGGAAAAATAGATGTGGAAACTTGCTTGGAAGGCAGAGCACAAACCCTTCCAGTTTTCTACTCCTTCATTTTCTGGCGGTGGGCCAAGATTCTCCATCTCCAAGTCCTTGGCGGGAAGGGGAGCCTCTCCTTCGCCACTGGCTGCAGAGCTGCAAGTTTCCCTCCAGCTCAGGGGGATCCAGACATGGAAACTTTCAGGCTCGTGAACCGCAACTCCCAGAATGCCCCAGCCAGCCATGCGGTAGATTAGTGGTGGCTAACCTTTTTGGGCTCCTGTGCCAAAAATTGTGTGTGCGCTCACGTGCCAGCACCTAGAAGGCAATGCACACGCCCCCCCTCCCACACCCTCTGTGCATGCACATGTGATCCCTCTATCCCGCGGCCCCTTTACTTACACTGCGCCTCCCAGCTGATTTTTGGCCCATTTGGGGTCTTTTTCGGCCTCCCAGAGGCTTGAGGGAAGCCTCTGCAGCCTTTGGAAGCCAAAAAATGAGCCCGTTTCATCACATCCGGTATTTCTGGAAATACAGGAAGTGATGAAACAGGCCTATTTTTCGGGCTCCAAAGACTGCAGAGGCTTCCTTCAAGCCTCTGGGAGACCGAAAAAGCCTCAAATGGGCCAAAAATCAGCCGGAAGGTACGTGCATGCGCAGTGAGGTAAGTTTGTCTGGGGCTCACGTGCCCACACAAATGGCTCTGCATGCCACCTGTGGCATGCATGCCATAGGTTCGCCATCATAGCAAAAGGTCGATCCTTAAAAGTTCGAACACAGCCATGCTGGCTAGGGAATTCTGGGAGTCGAAGTCCACAGCTCTTAAAGTTGGAGAGCCCTAAGCTTGCCTGCTGGTGGCTCCCTCCTGCCCACTGCTTCTCTTCCAAGCACCAGGCCACTTGGGTGTGAGAAATACTTCTACTGAACGCAGCAACAGCAAGGCAGCCTCTGCCTTTGGAGCAGCATCCCTGGCCAGGCCCTTGGAGATCCCGATTCAAAGCTAGGATTCTCATATTTTGTGGGTCTGATGCACAAGGAGAGACAATCTCTGGGGCCCCATCAAGGGAGAGGCTCTAAAGGGAAAAATAGGGTGCAGCCTGGAAATCAAAACTCTCTCAGAGTTTTGAGCCCAGCCCTCTTTCCAAATCAGAATGAAAGCACTTTGCCCTCAAAAGAATAATTCTTGCAGATTCAGCTCCTCCACACGGAAGGAGCACCACGCTTCCCATACCTAATTGTGCTCGGCTGCCTTTCAGAGATTTTCATCTTAGATTTGCTCAGTCTGATGCTAACTTGTGTGCCAGGCAGAATTTGGAAGCCACACTGGTTAGGCAAGAGCAGGAGGGGAGGAAGGCACCCAAACTCTTCCAGGGGCCTCAGCCTCATTGCAAGATGGGAAGGCCTTCAATCATTGTCAGTGCCACAGGGAAGGAAACTAGGAGGGAAGGAGGGGAGGAACTGGGGGGCCTGGGATGGGTTTGGTTTAGAGGTCACTGCCTCGTATGCACGTCTGAGGAAAGCTCCCAGAAGGGCCCTCGGGGGGATCTGCCACTCCATCGCCTGGACGCGGGATGGGCCTGGGGGCAGGAAAGCCAAACCCTCTGGAGGGGAGGTCCCAAGCAGGGCCCTGGGCGCTGGAGAGTGGGAGGGCTGGCAGGAGAGGAGGCGTCTGAGCTTCTCTCCAGGAGCCAGCCTACCTCGTCAGGCTCTGCAAAGTGAGAAGAACCAACGGTCCGACTTGGAGCTTCTGAAGCAAGCGCTCCACCTTTAGGTGCTGAAGCAGAGCTGGGATGCCTCCCGCAGCTCAGGGGTTTCGCCCTCCAAGGGGACACCCGGACACCCTTGAGCCGGCACAGCTGCCCCGACCCTCCCAGAGCAGGGCTGAAGAGCAAGCAGAGAGGGGCAACCCTGCCCATTTCTTTTTTTTTTATCTCAACAGTGAGGGACTCCACTTGCTCCCCCTCCCCCGCATCAGCCTCCAGAAAAGCCTTCCACGCCCATCCCTGGCACGGCACCCTCTCCTCGGTCAATTAATTACGACGGGTTAACCTGTAAACATGAGCAATTTGCGAAAGGACTTTTAAAGGAAGGAAGGTTCATTCTGCCCAAATCTCAGGTTCCCCCCCCCCCCTTCCCCGGCCCAGCTTGCTTTGACTTTTCAGCTGCCTCCAAAGTTGGCTTCACTGCTCACTCAACCACGTGTGTGTCTTTAAAGCTGTCTGCACTCATCAGATTTGTTTGGAAACAAACCTTTCGTTCTCACATGAGCACCTCACACGTTGCTGCTCATGGCGTTTTCTTCCCACTGGTGCAGCAAAAGCGGCTTTATTTTCTTCCCAACTTGCAACCGGCCCCAGCTAATCCGACCCCCAAAGTATCACCCCAAATGCCCCCAAAGTGGGTGCCCACTCAGGAGAGACCGGGTTCTCCCTGCCACTCCTCTGCGGTTCACAAAAGAGGCGCCGCCAGTCAACGGGCCAAGGCTGGAGATGGTTCAGATGCAGCTTCGGGGGGGGGGGGGGGGTGTGGCGGTTTGGCTCCTTGCCAGTTTGGGGAGGGGCGGGCAGATCCCAGGAGAGTCTCCCTCTCTTCCTCTGCTCCCCCAGGAAGGAGGCAGAGCCTCAGAACCTCTGGGAAGGTTCACCCTCCCTCCCCAGAGCCCAGCAACAGCCGGCAGAAGGAAGACAGGCCACTCTCTGGTGTCTGGAGGACCTGAACCAGAGCCCAAGAGGGAAGGAAGAGGATGATGCAGCCCTGCAGATAGATTTCTTGGCAATTCTATGGAAACCCAGCCTCCTTCTTCCACTTTTCCTTTTTTTTTCAGCTTTTCATCTCCTGAACTGAGTTTCCTGATAGATTCCAATTCAGCCCGTCTACACTTCACTTTGTAGCCCAGACAAGGGGGGCCAAGCCTTGGCCACTTGCTGCTCCTTAAATAAGCCCCCTGTGAGGATCCAATCCCTGCTGCACTTCTGAGACTTCTTAGGCCACCAAGAAGGTAAGGGGACAAAGGTTTTGGGGAGGGGGGATCTCTCTTTTGCCACTGGTTGGGCTCCAGAGCAACAAGAGGGGAGGAGCGTGGCGTGAGAGCTCCTGGCCAGCTCAAAGACAGCTCCCTGTGCAAGCAGCCCCAGGACGACCTTTCTCTCAGTCCAGGAAGGCCAAAGCAGCCTTGAGGGAAGCCGAGCCATCCTTGGAGCCGGAAGAGAGGGGCTGGGCTGCAGGGGTCCCTGAAATCAAGGCAAAGCCACCCCATCCGCCTCCTGCTCCGGCCTGGAGACTGCAGTGGCTTGATAAACCAGCAGCGTCATCAGAGTCCTTCTGCACCACTTGCAGTTCCTCGCCCGTGTTGCAAACTAGGGGTCCTGCTGCAGAGGTCTTTTAAATCTCTACCAAGCCTTTTCCAAAATAGCCAGGATGGCAGAGCCAATTACCTTACAGAAATCCTCATTATTAACTTCTCCCCTTACGTCCAGAGGCTCTTTCATTGAACAACCCGCCTGGAGAGCAATGCCTCTCCTTCCTGCTCTGCCAGGCCTCCACAGTGGCCCTGAAAGGTTCCAGGTAAAGCTGCTTAAAGGTGCCCAGGCAAGAAACAAAGGTAGGCAGAAGTCGGGGAGACTTTATCCAGCTCTGCAATTAGCCACAGACCCTCCCCCTCTGATGCTTCCTGCTCTGCTTCCTTATGCATCGCATCGCATCGCATCGTGTGGCTCTTTCCCCAAAATGGCGCCTGGTCCTTTCCTTCCCCTCTTCATCACTTGGCTGCCGTATCTCTCCCGCCATGGATTCAGGACAGACCGGAGGCTTTCCAGCCCCAAGCGGGGGACGAGACGAAGGCTGCAGAGAGTGGGAAGCAGCTGGCAAGCCGAACTTCTTTCTCCCAGCCCTGTTTTTGGCCCAGGAGGCTCAGTGCGGGGCAGCCCCACCCCAGATCTGAGGGCCTCCGGGGCTGAGCCTCTCCCCACAGCTGTTGCCAAGGGTTTTTGTAAACGCCAACCTGACTCCCCAGTTGAGGGAAAGGGAGCAGGGCAGCCGAAGTGCCTCTGCACACACGGGGAGGGGAAGGCAGGAAGTGGTGGGCCCCCGTCCATCCAGAAAGCGGCCCAGGAAGACACACCAGCCGCCCCATTGTGGCAGCTCCGAGGCCTCTTCCCAGGAAGCGCCCGCCCTGGAGCACATACCTGCAGAAGAGCAGGGGGCTGGTGGGCGTCCAGCCCCTCTTACCGGCTGGGGCAGCCCCTCCTCCTAGCCGGCCTCCGACTGCTCGGCTGGAGGAGGGCTCGCTCCCTTGCAATGTTCTGCTTTCACAGGTGGTCCTCAGCTTACGACCACACTTGAGCCCAAGATTTATGTTGCTAAGTGAGACATTCGTGAAGTGAGTTTTGTCCCACTTCATGACTCAGAGAGACACAGGCAGGCCTTGTGGGGAAATACGGGCAGAACGTTGGTGCAGAGATGAGAAAGGAGGGAAGGGAAGGGATTCGGCTGGATTTGAGCCGATCTGCTCCTTTCCACAGGCTCCCATTTCAGAACTACTGATGAGAGGTTTACGGGGGAGAGAAAAACAGGTGAGATACTGCGAGGTTCCCTCTGGCTCTAGTCAAGGTTGCGCTGTGAAGACCTTTGCTCGGCTTAAGTTTCCACTCCCCAGGACGAGCCAACCTCCAGTCAGCCCTGCTGAGGCGACAAACTCCGTTTGCTTACATCTTGCAGCGAAGGCGCCATGAAATGGAGAGTAAAATATGATCACAAAATTAATAACCCTTTATATTAGTAGGCAGTGGGAGCAACAGAAGACGAGCCTCCTTAGAACCTGGAGAGGAGAAAGACGGCTTTTTGGAAGTGGTTCTGAGCGGGGCAGGGGCCTCTCTCGGAGACCAGGAAGTCTTTAGGCCTGGTGAAAACACAAGAAACGGAGAGAAGGACATGGCTACTTGCACCTCCGCCTGCCCTGCAATTCTGCATTCTGTGGGCAGGGAGGCTGCGAAACTCCTCTTCCAGGCGGAAGAAAAGCAAGTAGCAAAACATGAAATCAGATGCAAAGGTGAACTCTCCTAAATCAGTCAACTAGCCGATCAATCTCTCTCTCTCTCTCTCTCTCTCTCTGTCTCTCTCTCCCCCCCCCCCCCCCCCCATCTCTCTATCTATCTATCTATCTATCTATCTATCTATCTATCTATCTATCTATCTATCTATCTATCTATCTATGGGGCTAAAACTGAATTTTTTCTGTTTTGGAGAAAAATTACACAGGATACTACATTTAAGGGGGGAAAGCTAGTGAGCCAGGAAAATGTTGGTTTTCCAGCCGAGATTCTCCCCAGGCCTTGTCCCTGTGCTCAGCATCTTTAGCCCATTGAGAGCTCTGGATACACCAGCATCCTCATTATTTCTCCACAACCCCAAGGGAATTAAGCTAAACAAATGTTTTGCATGTATTCCAGAGAGGATCTCCCTGCAGAGAGAGAAAGCTGGAGATCTGAGATGGCTTCCCACCCGCTGCCTGCCTGCCTGCCTGCCTGCCTTTGGTCTCCAAGTCGATTCAGCGCTTTTCAGAGCAGCCCAGAATGTCTCCCTCTAAGGCAGCACTGACCCCTGGCAACAGCCCACCATCCCCTTCGGACCCTCTCGAAGGAAAAGAGCAAGTCAAGTCGCTGGACCAGATCCTGGGGTGGGCACACCAAGACTCCTGATGGGTCACCAGCTGGGGGGGAGGTTAGACCCCAAAAGGTGGACATGGCCCACCAATGAGATGGCTTTAAAATAGAGGAGGAAGGGAGGAGAGGAGGGAGGGAGAGGCTTCAGTTCAGCAGGCTTAAACCCCATCAGGAAGAGATGCCGTTGGAAACATAAAAAAACTGTGGGTGCCCCCACTTCAAGGCTGCAGGAGGGTGTCATTCTGTTCCCCCCATAGCCAAGCAGGCAAGGCTGGTCAGGAAGCCCCCAGAAGAGCTCCTGCAGCTGCCCAGACCCCTTTCTTCCCTGCCCAGCACTGAGGAAGAGGAGGAGAACTGGTTGTGAGCATCCCTGCATTTTGCTGCCTCTGTTATTTTTTCTTATCCTCCTCCTCCCCCCTCCATTTATGGTTGTTAACTTGCATTAACCTCCAGATGATCTACTGAATGAAGCAAAAATTAAATCATGTGTCTTGGGAGAATCTCTTTAGAGGCAGGTCTCTTCTGCCACAGCAGAGATCAAGAAGGACCCGATGAAGTGGGGAGGTCAGCTTGAGGTATCTAACCACCTGGCCAGCCACATCCAGGCCCAGAAAAGTTATTTTAAAAAAGGAAGAAAAAGCAACTCCCTACTAAACGATTCAGAAAATCCCTGAAGTCGGAGGAAGGAAAACAGAAGCCGCTTTGCAGGAGAAGCAAACTTGGGGGAGAAGGGAGGCCTGGATCCATCCCAACCTTGGCTGGATCTTACCTAGAATTACCCGCAAGCAAATGGCAGGCCACGCAATTCCACGATCCAAGCCAAAAAGGGGGTGCAGGTGTCCCACTCTTTATGGAAGCAGCTTGAGACTTCCCTGGCTCTCCCCTAATTCTGCTAGCTCCTGTCTTCTCCGCACCTGCGTTTCTCAACCTCTGCGACTTTAAGATAGGTGGACTTCAACTCCCACAATTCCCCAGCCAGCAAAGCTTCTGGGGTTTGAAACCAGAAAGGCTGGGTGGAAATCCAGAAGAGGCAAGCAAAGTCCCCCCCTCCACTCCAAGAATCTGGCCTGAAGCCCCCCAGCAGATTAGCCCAGGCCAGCCCAGCCGTGCTGGAAGCGGACTTTCAAAGCCCACCAGCTGAGAGGTAAATGATTGTTTTTATCTGGAATCAGATATTTAGCCAACATCAGAAGCTCAACTTTGCAAAGTGTGGTTTCAGACGGTGCAAGTTCAGAAGGGACTTGATTGGAGTTTGAGAAGGAGGAAAGTTGCTCTACTTTTGAGGTGGGTAGAGTGACTCCCAGCAAGCTGGCTGGGGCATTCTGGGAGTTGAAGTCCAGACATCTTTGCCAGGACAGGTTTGAGAAACATTGCGTTAGATTTTCTCTTTGGTTTGTTTTTACAACCCATTGTGCCAAAGAGCTAGTTAAGAATCTTCTCTGTCTCCACTTAAATACTATCTAAAGACCAAGCAGATAAAAACTCAGAGCCAATTCAAAGTGTTGTTTCTGTGTATGCACATCACTGATTTGTGGCAAGCAGCCAGATAGAAACTGTAAAGCAATTCTAAAGAATTAAAAAGGCCATTTAGCACAATATTAATCTATATGCAGACAGACAGTTTATCAAGGCAGAAGCTGGGGGGGGGGATAGGGAGTGTAAGTTGGGGGGGGGGGGGAGAAACCAAGTCTCATTTTTATCCCTTGCACGGAAATTCACATAATTTCTACCAGTGTCAGAAACTGAAGCTTTGCTGTTTGCATCTGGCTAATACATCAGGCGTATGTTGACTTTTGCTATTTGCTGACTAAAAGCAACTTTGGAGAAATGGATGCTACCAAACTGTTTATTTTGCTCCCGTATCATTCATCAATCAATTGGTATTTCCAGAAGAAATTTGCCACTTTTTCAGCTCTGTTTCTCCTCAGAAGGAACTTATTTTTTTTAATTAAAAATATAAATAGCAAGAAAAAAGGATATAAGCTAATGGATTCACACTGAAAATCAGGAGATGGATGGATGGATGGAGTATGAAAGGAGATGGGAGGGAGGAAGGGAAGGATGGATCTGCCATTTTCTTCCTTTATGTCCTGCAACTAAAGCCTCCTTCACCAGATCAAAGCAATTTTCAAAGCCATGTCAAACTAATAAGAAAAGAGAACTGACACAACCTTTCCTCGCACATACAGACACAGATGGATGCTTCAACCGAACTGTGGTGCCCTCAAAGAAAGGTTGGAGGCCAAGTGAATTGGGGGGGGGGGGGAGAGCCATTCCAGCTGGCAAGCCAGAATCAAATTGTTCTTAAAAACGCTGCGCTGAGATCAAGCAGGCCAGCTTATCCCAGGCAGCCCTGCTGGAGGAGCTGCCAAGATTAGCCAACACAAAAGCCTCCGGCAGCATCAGCCACGCAGCTGGAACTGCAGGGAGGAAGGTAGGATTGTCCTCCGAGCACAATGCTAAGGCGCTGGAGGCTGCCCTGAAGACCTTGGGAGGCCACCATCCCACCCCATCCTCAAACAGCCTTGGCTGCCGAAGAGCCCCTCGCCCAAGGACCCACAAACGGCTGTGACCTCTGAGATTCCGGACGATCACTTGGCCAGTGACAATCCATGCGTCAAATCCAGCCTCTTGTTTTTCTTAGTGGGAAAAGGGGGGCAGGGAGGCAGCCCCTGTCTGGAATCTCCCCAAAGCCATAAATGGGGAGGGGGGAGGCAACTGCAGGCGTGGGGGGGGGGGGGAGGAGATTCACTTCCAAGGCAGGCAAGCATGAAGAAGACACCCCTGCCTTGGCCACCACTCAGTTCTAATCATGCAGAAAGGCTTCTCTGCTCTGATGGAAAATTTCATTCTGGAGATTCTTTGCTGCCTTCGAAAGAGGAAACAGGGCGAACCCTCTGCCCCCCCACACACACCCCCAAACTTCACCTGGGCCCAGAGTGGGCCGTCTGGCTCCAGTGCTGGGGAGAGATTTGGCTCTTTTGCCAGCGCTCCCCCCACCCCTACCCTGATCTCCTGGGTCACCTGCAATTCTAGACCGGTGACCTTTCCTCAAGAACGCAACATGGGGGGCAGAGACCTGTTTTGCTCCAGCACAACAGCCCCCAATCTTGGGGAAGATCACCAACCCACCGGGAACTTTTGGTTACAGCAAGACACGATACTCCTAGTCCAGGCCTGCCCTGCCGCACAGTCTCAACGTCAACGGAAGAAGCGACCCTGGTTTAAGCCACTGTTAAATCTGCCCATTAAGCTCCACTGGTGGATTTCCAAAGAGCTGGGAGTAGATTAAATGCAGATAACATCTAACGAGCAGCAGCTTGGCAACCTCCAGTGGTGCAGGCTAGGAGAAGACCTCCCGAGTCCTCAGACCGTTTTCTTCTGTGAATTCTGCAGCAACGTCTTATCCCAATGACCGTGCCGCTTCCTTGCCCAGCTTCCTGCCTGCCTGACTTAGAAGTGTACAAACCCTGCAATACGTAGCCACAAATTCTTTCCCCAACCAAACATCAAGGAATCTTGACCGTGTCTACGGTCAGCCAAGCTTCCACCCACTTTGTCCCCAGCTCCCCCCGTCTGCCTCTTTTCATTAGCATCAGGACTGCTGCCGTTATCAGGTAGCAACATCTGCACATGGGCCACTTAGTCGTTTCTTCCCTGCAGCCTCCCCGTGACAAGAACCAGGCCTCTTTGGTCCGTGTTTTGGCCAACCTGAACCCCATTTTGAGGAGGAGCAGGACGGAGCATCTGCCAGGGCCTGACTTTGAGCTTCCCACAAATAAGGCTCCCCCACCTCCTTGCCCCCCACCCCCACCCTGCTCTCCCTGACTGACCCTCAAGGAACAGGCTTTGCCCCCAAGAGGAGGCAAAGGGGCGAGGGCAGGAGGGGCGAGGGCTGCGTTTGGGGCAGTGACCGGGGGCTTCGGAGATCAGCACCTGCAGGAGGACAGCTTGGGAGCCCTCTATTCCAGGGGGCTCCAACCTTGGCAACTTTAAGATTTGTGGACTTCAGCTCCCAGAATTCCCCCAGAAGGCTTTGCTTCCTGGTCTTAACGATGCTGGCTGGGGAATTCTGGGAATTGAATTCTACAGGCCTCAAAGCTGCCGAGACACCTGAGCTTCTAGTCCTTCTAACATTCGCTTTCTGCCATTGCTCAGAAAATTGGTTCTCTGCCAGAGCTTTGCCAGTCTTCCTGCTTCTGCTACCAAAACGGAAATCTTTGCAGATTTGACCAGTTTCTGCAGACAAATGGACTGAGCTGGTTGTTCAATTTGGGGCTGACTGAGGCTGGCTTTGTGTAGCTTCCAAAAGCCTAGGGCAGGGCAGTCTTTGCAGAGAGAAAGCAATTTTTGTTGTCGTTGTTGTGAAGAAATAGTACTTTCCTGCCTGCAATGTATAAAAAAAATGATGGAAGAAAAAAAAAATACAGCTGACAAGTTCTAAAAACGTATTCTGGTTCTGCTCCGCAGGATCCTTAGAAGAACTTTCAAAGTCATCTGGCTGCTAACTATGGGGCCGACACACCTCGCAATGGGAAGAGAGAGCATTTCTCTGCACGCGGTAGGGCTCTGGGAAAGGCAAAAGGGAAGCATATGCTTATGAATAAAATTACAAATTGTAATCATCTTTGGAAAGAGGCAATCCAGGGAGATTTTCCAAAATAATGTAATTCCACTTACTCGAAATTGTAGCTGCTGTTCTAGGCCTCATAAGCGAGCTGTGCTTGAACCGATGCTCCACATTCAAACAACCCCAAAAGAGGATTGATTCGTTTGTCATTCATTTTGTTGCTTTTAAGCAGTTCAAGGATTCTGGTGTGGAAATGAAGCGCTCCCGGGACCAAGTGGTGGAGATTTCCCTCGCCCCTTCGAGGTCCCCAGTTTGGGGCTGCTCATGCACTTCTCTTCTCTCAGGATAGGCCTGGCCCGGCTGCTGAAGCCGAGTCCCCCCAGGTGCAAAAGGCCTGGCACCTGTCCGCCCGGAGTGAAATCATCACCCTGGCTCCCTGGACAGCCTTTTCAGCCTCCAGATGAAAATTAAACTCTTCGCTACTGCTGGCAATGCCACGGCTGTCCTGGGTGAGCTGATGCAGTTCTCCCTGAAATAATCCAAGTCAAATGTCCGTGCTTTATAGGAAAGTGAGCCACAGCAATAAATAACATTTTCATAGTGCTCCTGACTCTCCATCTGCCTCGGCGCCAAGAGCAAAGGAAGCCTCCTTGCTGAAGAACCCTGGACAAGGGCTGTCCCTTCATAGGAAATGCTGGGGGAAGGGATCTCCCCCTTCCAATGACCCTCCCTCCGCCTCCATTTAGAAGCTGCAGAAAGAGCTTTCAGACAGGACTCTCCAAGGGGGAAAGTTTGCTCGGGATTTAAAACCTCAGCCCTCATTCCATTACATCCCACTGACATTAATTTTTTTAAAATAGCAGTTGTTGGCTACATGGGCCAAGATTTATTCAGACATGCAGCCTGGGAGCAAGAAATGGAAAACCAAGAAAGCAATTCCTAAGAGAAGACAGCCAGCTCTGAGCTCCTCTAAGCCAGTGATGCTCATCAGAGGGGGTCCCACTAAGGCTTGAAGAAATCTAAAATATTGAGTTAAGTCTTGGGGGTCTGTGGCCCCAAAAGGTATTTAAAGGGGGCCTGGGGTGAAGAATAGGCCGAAAACCACTCCTCCAAACTAAACTGATGCTCTTTGACATCACTTCATCACGGTTGGTCTCCACCAAGATCCAGGGGCTCCTTTGAGCTGCCTAAGGTGCTGATTGTCTCTGTACCTTCCAGTCCTGAAATTATTCGATGTCGAGTGAAGAAATGTTGTTCTATATTTGCCCAGAGTCCCTGTCCAGCCATTTCTTTGAAGTTTCCTGTGGAGTGAAGGTGGGTAGACCTCTCCCAAGCATCTACTCCATGCTAGTCATCCTTTTGTAAGCTTCTCTTGGGTTCTTCCCTTGCTCCATTTTTTTCAAATAATTAAATATTGCTTGCTTAAGTTGCCTGTTTTTGAACCTTTTCCCAAACCAGCAGAATCTTTGTTTTCAGTTGAGAGGCTCCAAAATGTCCCTTTGATGCACTTCATCATTTTGCCATCCGCATCTGCTCTCAGCAGAGACCACGGACGGTCCAGCATCAATTGAGCTTCACACTACGGCACTTCCTCTTAAAACCCTTCGCTTCTTCTGCACGCAAGCCTTGTCTTGGGAGGAACCCCTTGCACATTCAGGAGCCAGGCGCTTTCAGGAAGGCCAAGAGCCAACAGAAGCAGGCCCAGGTGGGCCGTTTGGGGCCACTTCATTTCTTCGTTTAGGGCCTTTGCTCTGCATCTTTGCTTCCCATCTACAAATGGCCACAGAACACGCTGAGGGGCCTTGACTCAGCACCCAAAGGAGCTTCATGCGTCATGGTGGGGCAAGGGTTAGAAGGCAGCATTGCAGGCTGACTCTGCAGTTTAATACTGACCAGCTCAAGGTTGACTTGGCCTTCCGTCCTTCTGAGGTGGATAAAATGAGGAGCCAGATTGTTGGGGGTGAGAGGCTGACTCTATAAACTGCTTAGAGGGGGCTGTCAAGCACTGTGAAGTGGGATATAAGGCTAAGGGCTGTTGCTACTGCTATTTCACAACTGGAACATACCCTTGGACCCTTCGATCTCCATCCCCCTGATCCAACAGAATGGCAGTAGGGTTGCAAATGCAGCTCACACTTGCTGAACATGTACATAGAGCTGAACCTGCTGAAAAAGGGAGCAAAAAGACTTGGAAATCTGGGAAGGGTCTCCTCTTTGTATGTGGGAGTTTGTGTTTATCCAAGGGTGTGTTTGTGTGTGAGAGAGAGAGAGATCACTTCTGCCAGGCTGTCCGTCCATCAGCGAAGGTTGGCTAAGAAACCCTTCTGAAGCCAATTCCTACCCGATCAAGCTAATTAATTTAGGGAGGGGGGAGTTGGCTGGCTTGCAGGTTCCAGTGTTGGAGTTTCCGTCTCTGCATTTCAGACAAAGAGGGAAGAGCTGCCAAGGTTTTGAGTAAGCACCCTATTAAGCACGTCAGTTTTCCATCCTCATCCAGGCTTCTTCCCAAACCGAGATGGTTAAGACATCAAGAAGCTTTGATCCATCTGCTCGGTAACGTCTTAACTGCCACCACTGCCAGATTGGGAGAAGAGAAAGAGGAGGGAAGGAGGATGATAGAAACCATTAGAGGGAAATGAGGCGTCGATTCAAGTTCCATTCGCTGCTCTCTGCTAAATTATCAACGTCCGAATAATTCATGCTCAGCTTGGCTCCAAGCAGGACATACTACATTACTGCCAATTAAGAGCCAGGTTTTAATTAAATGGAGCCTCACATGAAATATTTCTGTAGATGTCTCCAACTTCTCCTTCAGGGGGTTAATTCTACAAAACTCTGCCCAGAGGTAGAATTTGCACTGGGACAACTGCAGGAGGGGGCTCAAGATGAGGGGGGGGGCCAGCCTAGCCCAGCCCAGCCCAGCCCAGCTCTCCTTTGACTGGGGCTCCCCATCCTTCATGGCCTCCAAAGCTTCTCCCATTTCCATCTCACTCCCTGCCTTCTGCTCTTATTTTCCTGCTCAGCAGAGTTAGATCTTTTCACTCCCAAGAAACGATCTTTCCTGAAATACCTTTTGCACAGAACCAGAGAGAGGAAGTGCTTAATTAAGGGCTGAAGCCAACCTTCAGACCGTCCAAAGCTTTCCACCTGGTGGCCTGGATTAACCGCACATTCAGACAAAGGGAGAAGGAGTCCATTTTCACCCAATACATCGTTATTTATTTATAATACCGGGCAAGGCACTGCATTCACCTACTGAAGGGCTCTCTACATCAGAAGAGGGGGGCAGTTTAATACATTTCTCCTTGGTTTTGCCTTTTACCCTGAACAAGAGGCAAGGACCTGCCGAAGGATGTAGAAATAAAGCCAGATGCGGAAAAGATTAGACCAGGCACTAGTCATACCCAATGTTTTCTCAAAGAAAATGCCAACAAAGAGACCAGCAGCCTGCTCTCCGCAGTGATGCAAGAATTGCTTTTTTATCTACTCCTGTGGTGGGTTTAATTTCTCTTTGTTTTCATTCATTAATGTTGTTATGAAACCTCTTAAACAGTGTCTCGGTGTAGATGTGTGTTTACAAGGAAGAGCAGGATTGCCAAATTCCTAAATAAGGAGCCAATATTCTTGAACCCTTCCAGAAACTGCCGATTGCAGATCCCCAAGGGGGCTCTAGGGACTGAGAGGCAGCTTTCCCAAAGAAACCTGCCTTGCCCACCATGAAGGGGGTTCCACTAAGCCGGGTCACCAAGGGCCGTGTGTTGTTGGCTCCCCCCTCCGAGAGGAGAAGCCAGACGGTTCCTTCTTTTCCCCAGCACTCTCCCTCACGCCCATCTAAGGGCTTCCGCTTCTGGGAGCGAGAGGCCTGGTACCATCAGCCCAGCTGAGTGGGCTCCTTCTTCCTTAGCTCTGGGGTCTTCAAACCCAGGGCTGGCTGGGGAAGCTGGGAGTTGGAGTCCACACGCCTGAAAATGGCCACGCTTGAAGACCGCTGCCTGAGAGGAATGCTGGCAAGGTGCCGTCAGGAGGAAGGGTGCCTTTTGGGAAATCAGTCGGAGGGAAACTGCCAGGGGTGACGTCACAGGGAACAGCCAGAACGTCTTAGAATGAGACATGCAGCAAGGGCTTTCTTTTTTCAATCTGTGCCTCCTACATAAGGTGCTCCCCTTCACGGAACAAACTTCCTTGATGCCATCCCTCCCAAATGAAGTGCTTAGAGGAAGCCACCAAAGGAACCAAGCCGCCCACAAGAGTACCAACCCTGCTCTCATCACAGCAGCGTGATTGTTCTCCCGTTCTCTCTCTCTCTTTCTTCAAGCAGGGGGTCTACGATGCGCCCCTCCTATCCTCAACCGCACAGCGGGTGGATACCTGACGGCTCACCTTCTTGTGCCTTTCCGCAGAAGCCTTAGGCAGCCGGTTTCCCGTCTTTGGAAAGAGTCCTTGGAAAATAATTCCCTCCCGGAGGAGGGCAGAAAACCCCTTCAAGGACCCCAGAGTGGCCTCCTTTTGCAGAGCATTCTCTGCAGGCACAAGATCAAAGGAGACAAAGCGAAATGCCTGAGGAAGGGACGGGTTTTTCTTTCTCCTCCTTTAACTTAAACAAAAAGCTTGCACCCCCACCCCCAAAGAGGCCGAGCAAGGAGGGAGGGAGAATAGGCGGTGGGGAGGGTCCCAGGGAAGACTCAGGCAGCCTCATCCCATTTCAGGGATGCTGAGGCCGTTCGCCTGTTCATTCCTGGTGGCCCCAGATGGGTTCTGGGCAGGGACTGGCTCACACACAGCAGCCAAGAGGGGCTACTAGGCCCCGCAAGGAAACCTCAGCCCACTCTAAGCAGCTCTGTCTCCCCCCAAGCCTGCAACTTGGAGAAGCACCTGCCCAATACGGCTGGGGAGCAGGTTTATGGATCGAGATCTCTCGCAACCAGTATGGGGACCTCCAAATTCAAAAGCGTTGCATGGGACACGACTCTGAGCCGTTCAACTGCCAGCCCACTGACACAGCCCCACGTATAAAGAAGCCTTCCCATTTTGGAGTGGGTGCTGGTCCTGGTGAAGACCAGAGCCTCTTCACAATGGAGCCTGCAAGGTGGCATCGGTTCTTAGTGGGGGCTGAGAGCTGGCATCTGGAGCTCCATCCCCTTAGAGACTGGCGAGCCTAGGAGGCTGATGTCGCCTTGGCCCTCCCAACAAGAAGATGAGAGGGGCTGTCTGCCAAGGGAGTGGACCGGGAGGGCAGAGACATGGCCCAGGGGTCAGAAGGTGGAGGACTTGGCCATGAGTGGAGAAGCTCCAACACAAGCAGCGATAGAATCACACAACTGTATCTGAAGCCACACACAAGTTGCTTCCTCTGATCCAGGTCCTCCAGATGTTTGAGAGTTCCCAATCCAAAGGCCGTATTGGCTGGGGATGATGCAAGTTGAAAGGCAAAACATCTGGAGCGTGAAAAGCTGTTCTTGGGCAAGAGACTACCTTCCCTGGGAAGAGCCAAACTTTGCTGGGGTGGGGGGAGGTGGATCAGCCACAAGGACAGATTAAGTGCCCCGTGTGGGTCCAGATACGGCATCTTAAGGGTTTCAGAAACATGTTTATCGGATCCTTCCTTGGATTCCTTCCGGTTTCAGTACAGCCACTTTCATACCCTGGAATTCTAATACATTAAATGCTTCTAGAAAATCGAGAGGTGGGAGGAAAGATGACAATCATACACACACCTCAGGAAATTAATCTCTTAACTGGTAAATTATAGGCCTTTATCTGAAAACAGCCTAGAGACTCTGATTCATTAGCAGGAATAAGCTGTGATTAACTATGATTGTTTTTTCTCTCTTAAAATACACGTCTGCTCGATGATTAACTGTCAATTAGACAGGCAGACAAAAAAGGGCCCAACATTATCGGAGATTACATCAGAAGCTGCTGCCCTCTGCCAACGGCCGATGCTCCCCAGGAAAGGTGCCAAGTCTCACCTGGGGGGGCACCCCAAATCAGAGTCTGCCCTTAGGAGGGGGGACCTCAGGAAGGGCTCTCTCTCTTCTCTCCGGGCAACCAGGGGCAGAAATCCATAGCTTGGAGGCAACCCAAGCATTTTTTGGGTTGGAAGGCTTGGGGGGGGGGGCGTTCTGTCTGCCGGTGGGCATCTGCTGGCCTGGCCTTGCAGGGTGGAGAGACGGAGAACCCAGCAACCTGAATTTCTCCTTGGAAAATGGATAGTTTCCTCTGCCAAGGGAAATACCTGCATTTCTGAACGGAGAGACAGAAGCCTTGGATCAGCTCAGGATGCTGAACCTGAGAAACCATTTGGAGCATTGCCAGTTCCTCTCTCGCCCTGCTCAAATCCAGAGGGACTTTGCTTTCTTGGGCCAAAGGAGGCAGAAGCCGTCCTGGCTCCCGTCGGGTCTCCCTGAGGTCCTGCCAGGCCGGCTTTAACCACTAGCCCCTCTTCCCCAAGAACCGGCAGCTGAATCCGAAGGGGAAGATTGGTGATTTCAGCTGCTGGCAGAGACACCCAAAGCGTACCAGATTGGGCCTTCATTGGAGCACCTCTAATAAAAGGGAGCTTTCCCCCTCTTGGGAACCAGATCCCCCTCAATCTGCCCTCCCTGCTCTAAGACCCTCCTGGTCTGCCCTGACTTCAGGCCTCACTTCTGCCCCCTGCCTGCTAGGCCAAGAGCCAAAGTCTGCTCTCCTGGGAGGCAGGAATAGGAAGATAAATGCTGCAACCTGCAATTCTCCAGATGAAACACAGGAGCTCCCCGAACCTCCCTCTGAAAACCTCTCTTCCAGTCAATATCCCCAGTTAAAGTGTGACCCTTATCAGAAGGGGCTGCTTCCCCTTCATTTGCCCACCAAAGGTGCACCTGCTGCTGCCAGTTCCAGCCCCCTCCATGCCTTTGCCACCCAAAGCAGAGATGCCCAGAGCCGGGAGTGGCTGGCAGGCTCAGCTTTGCCCAGGGTGGGAGTGTTGGGGCACAGAGCAGCCCAAAAGTGGTCATTCCTGTTCAACAGGTCTGGACCCCATCCCCCAATGCTGGCTAAGGAAGGGAGGGTTGCAATTTCCCCCTCTGTCCCTCCCCCCCAATCTTCTTGTGGAGAATGACCCAGAGGAGGAGAAAATGAACTGAGCTCAGTTGGCATCCTGGCCCTTCCTGGGCAGCTTCCACAGGACTTCTGGCAGGGAAGGGAGGGGGAGGGGGAGGGAGAAAGATGCCCCCACAGCCCAAAACAAGGTGGCCAAGTGGAAGGTGGGCTTTGCTCAGCCGAGACCCCCTCCCCAAGGCTGCTTCAGCAGTACAAAGCGAATGAGATGCACAGGCTGATGTCTCTCCAGAGACGCCTCCACAATGCAGAACTCAAAAATAGACTGCTCAGAGAAAGGGCCCGCTCGGCACAGCGCGATTAGGGTACATGAAGGGGCTCTGCTAACCAGATCTTCCCAGAGCTGGAGGGGGGGATTCCCCACAGCAGAGCCCAAGGACCAGAACCCTCGCGACACAGTCCATGGAAGGAAGGCTCCTCAGAGCAAGGGGCTCTGTTGAGCGGAGGTCAGCAGGAGGAGGGTCTTCCCCTCTTTGGATCTGACCCAGCAGGAGCACAACTGCAAGAATATGGGGCAAGGGCAGAGAGGATCTCGCTCAGACCACACACTCCCCGCGAGGATCAACTGTGGCCAGTCCACACTGCAGGGCCCTGGCCCAGGCTGGCAGAGGAAGCTGCGTGTCCCAGCACCCCTCTTTCAGAGGACAGAAAATGTCAGAGCTGAGAATTCAGAACTGGCACTCCAACGCCTCTGAAGGCTGCCCAGGTGGGAGATGCCACCTTTAGTAAATCTGGAACCAAACCCTGGGGGTTCACAGCCCTTTCCGTGCCCAGAGACAGCATATCCCTGATACCAGTTTCTGGGAATTTGGGAAAAGGCGTGGAAGGTCTGTTAAGGGGCAGGTGCCACTATTGAATCAAGTGGTAAAAGGGCAGGAATTGCTCCAAATGCAGCCAGGCACCGCCCTGCTGAACAACAATCAGTGACCCCTCTCTTCTCCTTGGGCTGCATCAACCCCAGTTGCCAATCACGCACCCAGAAGAGGGAAGGTCCTCTTCTGTCCCCTCCCCATCTGGTTCTTCCAGGATCAACCTTACAGCACGCTGACCCAAGGGATCGGTCACCTTTGCTTGGCCAGTTCCAACGGACTAATCCAAGGACATGTGCTGTCCTGGGCCACCTTCTCTCAGCCGAACCATCCTCCCAGGACATGGAAGGTGTGGGACACTACCCATGAGGGATCACCAGGAAATTTCCAGGACACGCTCCAAACAACCTGCCTCCTTCTGAGCATCACTCCCCAAATGGTGAACTGTAGAAAAGCATCTCACTTGGTTGACCATCCATCATCTTTCCCGCGCCAAGAGAGACCTCTTCTTGCAGATATTATCTGTGGCTTCCATGGTCAGGTCTGTGGGGCTCCCTGGAAGCCTCAGGAAGGGGGCAATTCAGGCTCCCTCCAAGGCAGGCACCACCGACAGAATTACCCTGAAGGAAAACGTGATGCTCCACAACATTCCTTGGGTGAACCAAGGATCATTTCTCCAGCCTCGAAACTAATGGCAGCACACCTATGCTCCTCTTGTGCCCCCCTCCCCCCCCGTTTGGGATCAGTCTGGCCCTCAGGCTCAGGCCCACCAGCCAGACGTCCGGAGGTCAACTCCCTGACCCCTGGAGCAGGAGGTGGCCAAGGCAGCAGCCTGCCCAAGGCCAGGACCTGAAACTTCACAGTCAGCTTCTCGGATGAGAGGCCCCCCTTGGCGTCATAACATTACGGAACAAATCTGATGATAGCTGCTCATATGAGTGGCAAGAAAAGGCAGGAAGAAAAAGCAGAAATGAGGGGAGAGTAGAAAAACGAAGTAGCAGCAAGAAGGCAGTGAGACGCAGAGCCACAGACCTTCAGTTCCTGTTCTACGGAAGACTCTTCGCTCGGCCTCCTCCCAGCCAGCCTCCTTCTCCCCCCCCCCCCACACACACACACAGTGTAGGGAAAGGGGGCTGAGACCTGAGCTTCCACCAACGGGCACTTTTCTTTTCTTAAGGTGCACGGACTGTGCTTAAATAGGGTGGTGCCCCCAAAAGGGGATTAAACCCAAACAGAAACGGCCCTCACTGGCCTAGGCTGCAATTTGGGCAGAGGAGTGAAGCCTCACTTTGCACAAGACATTCGGGTTGTGGGGAACGAAAGCCAGGCTGAATAAATCAGAGGAGCAACTGAGGGCCCAGCCCCGAAAGGCTGGGTAGCCTGAACAGATGCCCAGAGCCCACCTGGGGCTGGAGAAGGGCAAAGGAGCCATGGCTCAACCCCAGAAACGCAAACCGGACGGGATGCTCTTCCCACCAGGCTGCCTAAGGTGTGACTTTGGGTTCTCCTGCCCTTGGCATTGTCAAGGGAAGCCCAGATGGCATCGGGTACCAAGGATGTCTTCTGCCGGCTTGCTTGCTTGCTTTCTTTGCTGCAGACCTGCCTGGACAAGACCCTCCTTCCTGCAGCCCTTCAGGGCCAGGTGGTGCCTGGATGGGACGATCTGAGCGCCCTTCGCTTGGTGCTGTTCTTCAGAAACGGTTGGAGCTTCAGCTGGCGCCATTTGGATATTTGCAGGTATTGTATAAATATGATATCTGCTGGGTTGGTGCATCTGCAATGAGTGAACGGGTCAGGCTGGAAGATTTGCCGGGTCCCGTCTTGAGCCATTCCTGGGAACGGGAGTCAAGCTCTGTCTAGTGCCTGAACATCTGAACTCTTTGTTTTTTAAACTGGCCTTGCAGAGGCAGGTGTCCCAACCTCCCATTCAATAAAAAGAGCCATTCTGAATGTTGTAAATTGAGGGTCCTCAAATCTCTGGGTCACCAGTGAAAGAGTAAGGAGGAGATCTATGACGCTCCCAGCAGGAAAGTATCTGAGCCTATTGAGGCTTGGAGGCCGCAGATCCCTCTTAATTTAAAGTGTGGGTCTTGTCTTGCCCAAGCCCGCCATGCAATGTTCAGGCACCCCAGAAGCAATGTCCTCCGGTGCCATTTGGCCCCTTCTGGGACAAACCTTGAAAAAAGAAAAGGAAGTGGGAGAGGCAGGAAGTGTTCTAAGCAATCTAGCACATGGCCAAAGAGCTTCCCTCCTCGCACTGAGGAGCCAAGCTTTCTGCTTCATCCAAAACAACCTCACTGCCACAGAGGAAGCCAAGATCCCTTCACGAGCAAAATACTTTGGGAGACCAAAAGGAACAAATGTTCTGGGGACATAAAAAGCAGGGAACATTTTACGTGTCACAAAGGCCACATGGAAATGAGGAAGCTGAAAATGATATTTGTGCTGCATGGAGGCTGGTTTGGGCCCAAAAGGAAGCAACACAGGTCTAAGGCTCCATTCAAGGGTGGCTTGGGACAAGAAGAGAAACATGCAAGACTTTTGGCCAAGACAGATCAAGTCCGAGGAACAATCAAGCTCCTGGTTAGATGGAGGCAGCATTTCCCAGCTGTCCATCAAGTTTGATCTCCGAGTCAAAACCTCATCATCCCAACATGAAAGCCAGCAAAGCCACCCTGCCTTTTGCCTTTGAGGTGGATGCTCTGTATGACCACCAGCTCTTCTGAAGATACGTCTGAGCTTGTTCAAAGCTGTCAACGCAGGGGACACCTTCTGTCCAGCCCTTTCCAGCAGGGCTAAGAGAACAAGCAAACTTCCCTTAAATGGCAGAGAGCTGCTTCTTAGCAACCTCTGAAACTTCAGCAGAGGGAATATCAGACTTTAATCAAGGGTTACACCACAAGGTGCTTTGTACAAAGACAGGCCGTAAGGTGCCTGGCTGCTCAGATGAGAAGGCGGGGGCAAGAGAGCAAGAAGGTCCACCAGAACAGGGAAGGGAGGCTCAAGGACACCTCCTGAGCTGCTGAGGGCCTGGGCAGAAACCATCACTCGGGAGATTTTCCATCCCCAGCCCAACATCGGAGATCTTGGTACTTCTTAATTAAACTTTGACCTAAAATGTTCCTCTGCACCAACAGCAGCTTCAAGCTCTCAAGCACATGTGTAGCTTCTCCATCCCTGGGCACCATTTGCCTTTAATCAAAACCCAATTGTGTATAGGAATGCTTTCTTTCAGCTAAATTTGGGGCAGGGAGGGGAGGGGGGAGAGGTTGTTTTAATTAAGAGAGTTGAGCAGGAATGGAACCTCTGCAATCATTCAGGACAAGCTTCTCCTTTCTCTCCCAGTTCCACCAGTCCACCCACAGGGGCCAATCCCAGCCACCGGTCAACTCAGTCCCTGCCACAGTTCTCTTCTCATTGGTCTTCAACCTGGTGGCCACAGATGGGGCTGCCCCAGACGATCAAGCCCAAAGGACCAGGACAAAGCTCTGGGCCAACAGCTCATCAGCTCTTGGATCACGATGGTCCTGCCACCGATTCTCTCCCCAGGCCGCCCTCTTGCCTTCCTTATTGACTATCCTCCAGGCCAAAAACCTTTATCTTTCATCTAGAAGTCACGTGGCACCTAAGAGGTTATCCAGCTCGCTTGGCTGTGTGGCCTGTTGTCCCTTTGTTGGTCCTTTGACTTCCCTGCTCCGATTCATCGGATGGGTTCCACACAGTTTTGTTACGTAGCGGAGACCGTGTTATTTTTCTTGAATGGCAAATGGCTTTGGGCAACTCTGGACCCTGAAAGGAAACTGTTCCTCCCCAACGTGAGGCTTTCAGCGGCTCCTCCGCGAAGGCAGGCGAGGCTCTTCGCTCGCTGCCAGTTTTTAAGAAGGAAGCAATCTTGTCTGGGACAGGCATAAAACTACCCCCCCAAAACCAAGGAGGCCCCAGGATTGTCCCAGGAGCCCAGAAGTATCTCCCTTCTTGCCTTGCAGAGTTCTACTCTGGTAAAGCCAAAACCCGATAGAGACCCCCCCAGCATGTAGAGACCCTCCCTTCCTTTATTCCCCCAAACTGCTGCCTGCCGGTAGATTGCCACTGTACCTGGAACATCTACTTAGTTCTCAAGGCAACTTTGCAGAACTGGTGCAGCAGTTTCTTTCTGAACTAGATACGCGCCACCACTTCCAAGCTGGGTCATCCTGGCCAGTTTACGAGCCCTTGTCTGAACAGGCAGGGTGGATGAAGGTTCAGGGAGGGTGGCTGGCGGGCCCAACTCTTGTGGGATGCAGGCCCCAAAGCCTTCCGACCCCTATTGCCCAGGCCAGGCTGCCTGGCACATGGCAGGTGGATGCAGTGAGTGGCGGAGATTTAGGTCATGTTTTCAAAATCTATTTTGGGTAAACACATCCTCCTCCTCCTCTCCTCCAACTGGGTGGCTTTCAAGGCGCTCTGCATCCCCTCCCGGCACTGCTGAAGACCAAGCCATGCATTCTGCCTTCCTCTGGCTGCCATGACTGGCCTCCCACCAGGGCAGCTGCTTTGCACACCTGCAGGAAAGGAGAAGCAGCTGCGGGGGGGGGGGTGTACAGCATTGCCTGGGAGGACACCTGGGGCAGTTGGGGGGGCAGGAAAGAGCCCACCTCCAAGTCAAGGGGGAAGGTCTCCCTCCGCTGCTCACAAGCACTCGGAGGGCAACTGGTGAGCCACTGTGGGATATAAAACACTGGGTTTTATGTACTTTTTTAAGTAGTGGGATTCATTCTCTGGACTTTTCTTACTGGACGGCATGGGAGAGGGTGAAGGCGGGCACAGAGAAATGGAAGTGGATTGCCAAATTCTGCCCCAGGGAAAAACCTCTCCAGAAAGTGTGGCATTTTCCTCAAATAAAGAAACAGATTGTCAAGCCCTCCTCAAATAAATAGCACCAGCCACTCCTTGGAGCTCCCTGGCAGCTCTTAAAACATGCAACTTTGATCTCCTCTCAGGCTCCCGTCCAACTATCCAACGGCTCCTTTTTATATCAGCCACAAAAACCTACAACTTTGGCTGTGAGGTGCCTCTGACAGCTAGTAGCCAACAGCCATCCAAAAATCAGTAAATGTTTCCTTATTTACTTAGGAGGAAGTGCTGAACTCAGGTCGGGAGGAAGGCTGCTCCCCACCCTGTATGGGCCTGGCTTGACCCCAGGAAAGATTGGACAGTCAAAACGCCGATGTAACATTGAATTCTTGGTCGGGGTGAAAGAGATGCTCCAAGCCACGTCTAGAGGGCCGAGAACTCGGGTGGTTGCCATGGCTGTTTTTTCCTTAGCAAAGAACCACCTCTCACAGGCCCCAGTTGGGGTGCTGGAATGGAAGGACGCGTTGAAGGAGGTCGAAGCTGCAGGGCGGAGCCCTTCGCTGAGCAGCTCCTCAGTTTCCCAAGTCAAGTTCCTCCGAACTCTTTCTTGCGACTCCTGGATGTGGGGAGCAGCAAGGAAGAGATTGCAACCAATTGGGGGTGGGGGGAGGAGTGTGGATGGGGCCACCTGAGTGATGTTGAATCAATTATGTAAGCTGAAATTTTGTAGCTGGATGTCAAAAAAAAAAAAAAAAGACACCTAGCCTGTGCTTTTATTTATTTATCTTGACTAAAGCCTGTTAGCTTTCTTGCTTGGAAAAAACCCGGAGAGGAACCCGCATTCTCCAGTAAGGGAATCTGCAGTTTGAACACGAGCCCAGCAATGTGCAACCAGCCTCTTGGCAAAGCGGACGCGGCTGCTGGAGTCAGACTCCATGGAGTTCTCCATGTGGGAGAACTCCACCCTGAGCACTTAGTGCCATGAAACATTCATGGCTCCATCCTTGGCCCGTCGTGTTCTTGCCGGAAGACCAGTCCTGGCCAAGCAGGCACTTTCGAGGCTTCAGCTCCTGCCAGCCGCTGAGGAAACACTCCTCGGGGGAGGGGGGGAACGGGATGGCTGGAGGGGAGGCTTAATACGTTCAGCCCATCGACCGATGATGCATCTCCTTGCTAGATCCCACACCATGGGAGATCTGTTTTGTAAGCCCTCCTCTGATGCTTAAGCCCACCTTTCCCAGCCTGCTCCTTGCAGAATTCCTGCCCAGGAGGGCTCCACTGCCGTATTTCTCCACCTTGGCAGCTTCCAGACAGGTGGGCTTCCACTCCCAGAATTCCCCAGCCAACAAGGCAGATGTCCTGGGCGCCTCTCCCCTGCTTTCCACTTTCCCTGGACTGAGTGGCCATTCCCTTCCCTTCCCAGCCTCACCTCTACACCCCTTCACCCTGCCCAACCCTGAGGAGGGGGCCAAGTCCCAGGCGCCAGGACTCCCGCTGGGCAGGAACCTTGGAGGACCCAGCAGAAGGAAGGTTGCATGAGGGGCCAAAGAGGTAGCCAGCCAGGGGACACCCCAGTCTCGAGGAGACCCCTGCTTTGTCCCCATGGCCCACAAAGCCCCAGACTTGCCTTCTCTGATGTGGAGAGAGACTCTTGCCTAGGGTGGCATGGGGAGCTTTCCCTGGAGTGATGGGGAGGTGGCCAAACCAGCACCAGGGCTCTGTTGATGCCCTACGCTCAATCCTAGGTCACAGCTTGCCAATCACGGAGCCTCCATCCCAAAGACAAAGAAGATGCATGAATGAGACTGTCTGGATTCAGACAACCAGCAAGACAGAAAGTGCAGCCTGGAAGTCACACCCCCTCCCTGACCACAACAGGCGAAGACAAAGAGCAGCAAACCCCCATTAACTGTTGCCTTGGATGCAGAAACAGGCCATGTTTCCCCAGGCTTTCTCCAACACAAGCCAGAATCACGGTTGAGGGG
The DNA here is from genome assembly GCA_015471245.1 of Laticauda colubrina. Taxonomy (NCBI): domain Eukaryota; kingdom Metazoa; phylum Chordata; class Lepidosauria; order Squamata; family Elapidae; genus Laticauda; species Laticauda colubrina. The sequence continues at coordinate 12,892,726 of BLBF01000067.1, forward strand.
GCACTTCATCCATGTGGGCCAGCAACCGAGATTTACCCTGCGTTCAAGCCATAAATGGTTTGCCTGGCTGCGACACGCTGGGCTTTGTGGATGGAGTCACTGAGGCCCCTGGGCCGCCCTTCCTCCCTCAGCCTGCTGAAGAGACCCAGCCAACCACAGCTTATATACTAAGCCATAAGTGAGCAAACCCAACTGTGCTTGAGTGCATCCGATTTCAGCCTTTGATCCAAACACTCCCCAAAGTCCTTCAGCCGGGCACTTCCCATGCCAGTTGGCAACCGGTGTGGGCACAAGCAAAGTCTAAACACGGTCCTGCGCCAATCTTTACAGTTCTTTCCTCACCACCCATACAGATGGCAACGATGCCTTGGGTTCCCCCCTCAAGAGAACTGCCCAGAGTTGGGGGCCCCGAGAAACCCAGATATGTGTGCCACAACATAAAACAACCAAAACGGGCCTCAAGCGCCTGGTCAAGGATTCTGTCTCCCCATTGCTCCGAAATGAAAAAGGGGAAGAGGAAAACTGTTAAACTGTCAGATGCACTTAAAGCCAGCATGTTCTCAGGCACCTTTCGTCGATGACAAAGAGGAGAAAGGAAACATGTTTGACAGCACCAATATGGACCTCCTTCTGTTGATGCCACACACACAAACAAGATGCCTGAGTTGCGCCCAAACAGCCCATTAGCTGGGCCTTTCCACTGAAGCCGAACTCCCCCAGAAAGCAGGGGGGCCAATTGGCTCCGAAGACCAAGCGCCCCTTCTGGTCTCGAAGGAGGGGTTGGTCACCCACCTTGGCAGAAGTGCAGTTTGATTCCCAGGACTTGGGCAGCCCTGGACCTTTCCTTACGGGAGGGGGGGGGGCAAATTTAGCACCGAAGGCAAGATCCACTCAGCTGCTCCCCCGGCCCCCTTGGCCTCCCAGGGGACCAAGCTGAACAAGGCACCAGGCTTCCCTTTGGGGGACCCCCAATCCTGAAGCCAGGGGCGTCTTTCCATTGGGGAGCCAAAGCCGGGCCCGGGCCTGCTCACGGAAGAAACCTGTGCAGCAGCAGGAGGTCCCCTGGGGTCGGCTGCCCAAAGGGACGAGGGGCACAGGAGGGCCCCTCGCGGGATGGGGCCCCACAGACCAGCCCGATTCGGGACCTTCAGTGAAGGGGAGGAGAGGTCATAAAAGGAAGGGGAGGACAAATAAGCTGAGGGTGCCTCATGAAGCAATGATGGTTGCAGAGCTGCCTTTGGATGGGTTCACGGAAGAAGCGAGGGCTCCTGGGACGCCCCGGACATTTCTCCAAAGTCCGAACAAATCTTCAGTTGGGAAAGGAGTGGGCCCCAACCCTCGGCCTCCCGACGGGCCCAGGGGAGCCCTAGGGCCGAGGGATTGGGGGTGCAGCTGCAGGGCAGTGGGCCGTGGGGGAGGGGCCAGGTGGCTCAGACCAACCATTCGGACCTTTAGCCTCGCCCTCTAAGCCCCCTCGGCCCTGCCTGCCGGGGGGGGGGAGGCAGGCCCCCAGGACACAGAGTTTGCACACAGCACTCGACTAAGCTTTGGTCACCCAGAGTTTCTTGAAGAGACCGTGAATGGCCCCATTCCCCCCACTGAGAAAGTGGCCTGATGAGAGTGAATTCAGCCCTTCTTTGGGGGCTTCACTTTCAGCCGGGAAGAATCCGGTCTCTCTGCAACCACCCACCCTGGACAGAGAAGGCGGCTTGTGCTCCAGGAGCTGCAGGCTGGTGCGGGAGCTCCTGGACCACTGGGATCTCCCCCCCATGAGGCACCCAGAATGCCTCCCAGGAAGCCAACCCACCCCACCACTCAAAAGCTGCCCTCGGGCCGCCCAGCACCGGCTGCGCAACCTGCCGGCAAATGAGGCTTCCTCTGACCACCACTGGAGACCGAGCATCAGAACCAGAAGTGGACCCTGGACGTCGCCCGTGGAATCCCCGTGGAAAGGAGGAGGGGAGGGTCTCCTGGGCCCCCTCCTTCCAGGCGGGCTGCCAACCCTTCCACACATTTCACTGGCGCCTCAGTTGTGCAATACTTGCAGCACTGACACAGCACTTTGGGTGATGAGTGCGTGTGCACACACACACACACACACATACACACTCCCCCTTGGATCCACAGGCCTGTTTCAAGACAAATCTCTCCCTCCCTCAGCCCCCATGCCCATCCCCGGCACAGAAGCAGCCTCAGTAGTGAGCAGAGCCTGAGAGGCAGAGAAGAGACATTACACGAGGGGGGCCTTTTTACTCCTAATCTCGCATTTCTTTGAGGGGGGGAAGAGGCTCAGTGGCTGTTGGGAAACAGGCTGCATGAGCTGCACTGAGAAAGCATTTCTTGGAAAGCCACAAGCGCACTCCGTCACGCAGCCCTCCCCCCATCCTCAACTCTTTACATAAGTGGAAGCGAGATTGGCTCCTGAGCCCCCTGGGAGAGACGGGGAGGCGGCTGAGATTTCGGGGAAGGCAGCAGCAGCACCAGTGGCGGTCCATCCCTCGGCCGCCCTGCAGAGGCAGCCCTGGAGAGGCAGCGGAGGAGGCGGCGGCGGCGGCAGGGGGCTCGCCCGCTGCCACGTGCCATGCCGCCTCACCCGCCTCCGCCTCTCCCTGCTGCATTTCAAGGGGCCCAGGGGGCTGCCCTACTGGCTCCCCTTTGCTCTGGCAGGGAGAGAAGTTCTTCTCGGCTGGAGCCAGGAATGCGGGGACCTCGCCCCACCCCGTGGGCAAAGAACGATTCTGAGGCGGCACCACGTGCGAAAGAGGCTACGCCAGGCAGCTCGGGCATCGTCCCCACCGCCCCAAGCCCCCAAGCCAGCCGGTGGGCACAGCCTCAACCGAGGGGAGGCTCCAAGAAGAGGAAGAGCTGGAGAGAAGCGGGGGAGGCCGAAGGGCCAGGAGGGAGAAGGAACAAGCCCCCTCCCCGTCTTAGCCTAAACAACTGCACCTGGGCCAGTGGGTTGCCAGGGGAGCCCCAGGTGTGCCTGGGTGGCTTCTGGGAAAGCAAAGGAATCTCTCCCTTTATCCGGTGAGCTTCACTGCCACATAATGTGGCACCGGCCACTGGTGGGAATGAGCAAGAGCCCCCTGTGGCTCTCAGCTGCGCCAGGCCCGAAGGGGTGGAAGGGGAGAGGGTCCGACTGGGGACTGAGAGAGAGAGGCAGCCCCAGCCACATGAGAGGCTGACGGGGAAGCCAGCCCCCCCCATCTTTGCACCCACCGGTGCCAATCAGAGTCCCACAAGTCACCTGACCCGATGGCCACCCAGTCCTGGCTGCCACCTGGGATGGAAGCTCCACCGAGCACCCACAATGCCAAGCAGGGGCCTTGCTCCTCGCTGTTCTCTGACCTTGTAGTAACAAAACCTCTGCAGGGAAGCAGCCGGTTCGGCCTGGAGCTCGGCAAGCCAACCCGCTGGGCTGGAGCGTTTCCGTGGGCCTCTGTCCGGCTGGCCCCCCTTCCCAAACCCCCCCCCCCCCCCATCGCTCCCAACATCCACAAGCCCACAAGGGTGCAGGAAGGAATTCCTCCCCGTCTCCCTCCCTCCCTCTCTCCGGCACCCTTAGCAACTCCAGACTCCTTCCTCTGGCAGGGGAGCCTGACTCCACAAAACAGACCTTGAGGTCACCCAGGAAGGACAATAGCCAGCCTGAAAGGGAGGCCCCTTCCCGGGCTGACGTGACCACTCCACGTCCTGGGGCTCTAGGCCAGTCTCTGGGTCTCCCTGAGACCTCTCCCCCGGCTGGATCTCCAGAGAAAGGCTTCCACTGGGCCTCCCCAGCCTGGAGCCGAGTTTAAGGAGCATCATCTGGGGAGGTTCACAGTCAGAAACACAGAACAACAGAGTGGGAAGGGACCCTAGAGATCTTCTAGTCTAGCCCCCTGCTCAAACAGGGGACCCCAGGCCACTACCAAGGAAAGAAGCACTCTTGGCGGCGCCGACAGACAAGCGTTGCCAACACCCCCTTCAGAGAAGCCAGGATTGCAGCCCCCCCCCCCCCCCGAGCCCAGGGGATGAAAGACCCCTTCCCCACCCCGAGACCCCCTTGGCCCCCTACCTTCTCTGCCATGATCATGGAGGAGCCTCCGTGAATGCCCAGGATGGGGATCAGAGCCTGGGAGGAGATAAAATCCAGGATCTGGGCCACGGCCTCTTGGCTGCTGTGGTCTCCGAAAACCACCCCGTGGATCTTGGTGCCCGAGATCAAGTCGCAGACGTGGGTGATGATGCTCTTGGGGTCGGTCTGGTTGATCAGGAGGGGCACCACGTTAACATCAGTGGGGAGCCCCCCTGCCACATCCCGGCTGCTGAGACCACGGACGTCTCTTTCCGTGACGCTCGGGGTCCTCCCCAAAATGACTGCGACGTTCAGGACGGGGGAGCTCCTCTCTGCCCCGTGGACCAGGGCCAGATCCGCCAGAAACGCGTGGAGCACCAGCAGATTCCAGCACACGCATGCCATCTTGACCAGCACCATGCCCTGAAAAGGGGGCCAGAGTCAAGGCGCGAGCCCCGCTGCTCAGCCCGAGGGGCCGGCAGGACACCAGACCACCAGGCCCTCCAAAGGGGCAGGGGCGCCGCATAACGTCCCCCTGCCTCCCCCCTCCCGCCCCGCACTGGCTTCAGAGCAGAGCCAGCAGCCGGAGCCACCTCATGTTGCATCTGGGCAGGAGCAACTGGGCAAGGCGCCTCCTTTACGGGCAAGAGGAGGGAAGCAGCCCAGGCTGGAGGGGGGGGGGACTGGAGGGAAGGGCTACGGCCTGCCGAAGGGAAACGGCTAAGCCTGGCGGGCAAGGTGCCCCTTTCGGCCTGCCACAGCCACTGAAGGGGAACCGGCAGCAGCTCCTCGGAGGGGCATCCTCTGTCCTCCTGGCCAATGGGATGGCCGGCTGAGCAAGTGGAACCAGCCACACGCGTGGCACCGGTTCAGGCAGGCTGATTCCACCGGCCCTCGCCTGCAGCCCGACCCAGCTGCCCCTCTGCAGCTGGATCTTTCCGGCGGCTCCCTGCCTGGGCCTCCCAGTCCAGGCTGCTTAGGGGCAGGGCAGGGAGGGGCCCTTCCTGCAGGATTGGGGGCCTGACCTCAGGACCCCCCCATCTCGCCATGCCTTCTGGAGGGGCTGCTGCTGCTGAGACAGGCCCTCCCCAAGGGGTCCGATAGCTTCCCAGCCAGACCATTGCCCCCTCCAGCCCAAGGGGGGGCACTCGGTGTGCCATCGGCCCCCCAGACCCTCTCAGCTTCGGCAAAGCAGGGCTGCTGCAGGAGCTGCTTTCCCAGGTGGAGGGGGAAGTGCTCGGGGGAGGGGGTCGCTGCAGCCCCTGCCCACTCCCCTCCCCCCTTTGCATTTGGATGCAGCTTCAGAGGTCGGATCTGTTGCAGGGCAGATTTTCCACCCACCCCCCCACCCCCCACTGCAGTCAGATCAGGCGACTTTTTTTGTCCAAAGGAGCAGCAGCTTCGGGGGACGCAATTCAGCTTTCCGCCGGCCTTTTCAACTCGCCTCATTAATCCCCGTTTCGCCCGGTGCTCTGAACGGCGCCCCAGGCTGCCTAGCCGGGCGACGGGGAGGGGGGCGCAAGCTGCAGTCGCCCATTCTTGGCTCCCCATCCCGTTGGGGGACGAAGGCAAGGGCGGCCCAGAGCGTCGCCTGGCCCCGCCCGCCCCCTCCCCTCCCCTCCCGGCCGGCGGGGCTCCGCTGCTTACCGGGGTCGAGAGAAACGGTAGACGAGGCGGCCGCGAAGTTTGGCATTTCGCACGGCTGCTCAGCGGCGCGCATCAAGGGGGGCTGCCGTCCGTCCTTCCACAGGCGCCGGGGCTGGGGTCGGCGCTCCGCATGGCCTCCGCTGGCGGCGGGGGGGCCTCTCGGTGCAAACGGGGTCTGGGGGCGGTCAGAAGAAGGCCGGCCAGGTGAGCGCCGGAGGAGGAGGAGGAGGAGGAGGAGGAGGGGAGCGAGGCCGCTTCGAGGCATTCGAAACACAGCAACGGCCGCTTCAACGAACCCACCGCGGCGGCGGCGGCGGCGGCGGCACTTGAAAAAGTTGCCGACACGCCACCGCGGGGACAGCGTCCTGGCCGTGGGCCGCCCTCCGGGAGCCCGGCGCTACAAACCGCCTCGCCGGCACCGGCCAAGCGATCCGGTCCCTCCGGAGGGCGGGCGGGCGGGCAGGGGCATCACTGACTCCCGGGGGCTGCCTCGCCATCTTCTTCGGGACCCGCGCCCGCTCCCTCGGCCGGCCCAGGCCTCCCGGCCAGCCCCGCGCGCCCGCCCCGGCTCCGGGCACGTCCTCGCCGCGGAGGGCGCCCAGCCGGGCGGGGGCTCTGCGGAGGCGCAGCCAGTCCGCCGACCAGCCAGCCCGGGAAGGCTCACCCTGCGCGGGGCCGGGCGCGGGCAGCCCGCGGGACCCTCCCCAAATCTCCGCCCTCGCCCGGGAGCCCCGCGTCGGCCCGCCGGGCTCCTGCGAAGCGGCCCCTCCAGTCGGGCTCGCAGCGGGGCGGGCAAACGGGAGCGCGCCGCAGACCCCGGCCGACCAGAAGCCCCCGGCCGCGCCGCCGTCCTCACCGCAGCGCCGGCCTTCGCCATCATGCCCCGGGGGGCGGCCGCCCCGCATCTCCGAGGCCGTCCGGGCGGCAGGCAGAGGCGCGCCGCCGTCGGCCCTTCCCTCGTCGCGCGGGGCGCCTGGCTGGGCTCCTTCGCAGGAGGCAGCCCCCGCCGCCCCCGCCGCCGCCCCCTGCTCCGCCTCCCCCGGGCAAGTTGGCGGAGCGCGCGGGCACCGGGCTCCGGCCGGTTGGCCCGCAGGGTGGGAGGGCGGCCGCGCAACCCAGCGCCGCCCCGAAACGAGAGCTCGCCGCCGCCGCCGCCGCCCGGCACCCGGAGGGGAGAGTCTGCCCTGCGGAGCTCGCTCGCTCGGCCGCTGCCTCGCCCGGGACCGCCGGCGGCGCTGCAGTCCGGCGCCGGGCGGAGCTCAGCCGTACAGCCAGCCAGCCCGCCAGCCAGCCCGCCCGCCGGCGGGCGGACCGGCCCTTCCCCGCCCGGCAAGGAGGGGGGACGCAGCCAGGGGCCCGAGTGCGAAGCCCGGCGGGCAGAGCTCTGCCAAGGGAGCCCCCCACCCCTCCCCGGGGCCCCAGAGAGGGCAGGCGGTGGCGGCGGGGTGTCTTGATCCCCAGGGGGCTGCAGCCCCCTCCTCAAGGGAAACGGGCTTTTTGCCCCCAAAGGGCCACAGTCAATGCATTACAGAAAAGAAAGAAACCTGGTTTAAAACTGTTCAGAGTGGCAAGAGAAAGAAGGCAGCCAGGTTTGCCCTCCAGGGACTCAAGTCTGGCTCAAGAGTTCTGCGTGACCCAGAACCTTCCTGTGAGTCTTGGGCACTGGCCTGCCCTGCCCCCCAACCGACCAGACATCCACCACAGCCAACTGGAGTTCATGAAGCCATGGGGGGGGGGGGGGGAGGCGCCCAGCCTCAAAACTGCAAGAGTCCCCCCTCCCCTTCTGATCCTTAGTCTCTGCTGCCAAAAGGGGCTTTTTCCCTCCTGCTGAAGGGCCACAACCTGGGCAGCTTTAGCTGGATGCCCCGTGCTCTGGGCAGCTCCTATAAGTAGCCCTCGATTGTTTTCAACTCTGCTGGCTGTAGGGCTTAGGAGTCTCCTTCTCCCCTTTTCTTTTCCCCTTCCCCTCCCCTCCCCCCCTGGGAAATGTTATGGACTTAAGGGGCGGGGGTGGGGTGAGAAGGGGAAGAGACTAGTAGCATTCTATAATACGAAAGACCCCACACTTTCAATTCAAAAATAATTAAGGCCCAGCAGAAATCCAATTCCTGTGAATGGAAGTGAGTTTATTTTGGGCTTAGGTAGCGCCAGAGAGGCTTCAAAGGAGGCTTGCTTGCATCGCAGGGGTGCTGCTGTTGACGGGGCCGGCCTTGGAGGAAGTCCAGAGAGAAAGACAGGGAGTTTGTTTGGGCAGCAGACTCTCCTCAAGATCCCAGCCCTGCCCCAATTTCAGCTGCCCTCACCAGGGAATAAAACCCACTCAAATCATGGGGTTTAGCCCCACAGATGGTGCTATCGAATGGGTGCCAAGGAGATGGCTGGCTTGTAGCCCCGCCAGGGAGCCTGGCCTCTTGGAGTGCAGAGCCAGAACCCAGAACCTGTCTCTCCAGAACCTTCCCGTGTTTTCTGGCAGACCACCACCAGCTGATGGTTTCGTGTTAGACCATCAAGGCCAGGAATTGGGGATGCAGCAGGGATGCCAAGGCAGTGGAGGCAGAGAGAAGCGGCCGGGTAGCAATGCAAAAACACCCAGGCAAAAAGAGGGGCAGCTTGGCTGGGGGAGGCCGGAGGATTTCAGCAGCCCCAGTGGGAGTGAGGGACGCTTCTCCCCAGGGCGGAATCAGTGCTGGGCAGAAGGGAATGAGGGGGACCCAGGCCTGGCGCATCCTGAGAAGGCGGCAGCCATTGGATCTTCAGGAGGGGGAAATGCCCGAGACCCTGCGGCAGCAACAGCAGCAGCAGCAGCTGAAAGAGAGCCCCCGGGGAAGGATGGGTCCTCCTCCTTGGCCCGGGGCCCCCATGGAGGGCACGGCTCAGCCCTGGCAGGAGGAAGAGGCTGGATGGGCACACAGGCGAAGGAGAGGCGTCCGAGGGCTTCACACCCTCTAGGTCAGAAATGAAGCTCTGAGCTGTTGCCAAGAAAACGTCGTGGATGACAAAGTCACCCGGAACTGGGCCCAGTTCAGTCCTGTCCCAGCTTCACTAGAAATTGGAAGCAGCCGGTAGAGAAACCCCTTGGCACTTTCCTGAGGACCAGGAGGACCATAATCCCCTTCAAAATGGTGTGGTGTTTCTTTTCAACTCCTTTCCTGGCCTCCATTCCTGTCTCCCCTTTTCACAGTCTAAGACTCCGACTCAGAGGCCCTGCATGCTCAGTTTGACATCTCTTGTATCCCACCAGGCATGAACTCAGAAGGGCTAGAAGCCTCTTTTTTAAAAAGAAGGAAAGTCTTTTTGTGAATGCTGCCTCTTGCTTGCCTCTGAGAGGGGAGGAAAGCCATTGCCTCAAAGGTCCTAGAGGGCCGTTCGGGGCTGCAGAAGGCCCGGTGTCCCTGTCCCCGAGATATTCTGCTCGATTTCTGTTCAATTGCTCAGTGGCCCCCACGAAGCTGGCAGAAGTTCAGGTCACCTCAGATCTACTTGGGTGGCCACAAGGCCAGAGTGGGTCAGGCAGGTGGGAGGGTAACGGTGCCCTAATGGCTCCTCTTTGTGCCCCACATTGTATGGGGGAGGGGGGCTTGCCATTGATTTCCTTGCAAATTCAAGTGGCTGCTAATTCCCTCTGCAGAAGCTTCCTTAACGCCCCTGTTCTGGTGGGGGGCTACTCACAACTACTTCCCCAAACATCGGACTTTCCAAGGAGGGTGACGAAATCCAAAGAGGCAGCTCTCTTCGGGGGAGGAAGCAAGTCCTGGTGTGGCCTCTTTGACTTGCCCGTCTTTGGGGGCAGGCCCATTTCGCTGTCCTCCACATCATCCCCCACCTCAGAAACAAAAAAAAAAGATGGGGAGGGGGTGAGTTGTGGATTATGGAGTAGGGATCCAACCTGTGATGGAAGTTCAGCAGATTCCAAGCCTCTTGAGACCTCAGGGGGCCACCATATCCGCTCTATCCTGCCAAAACCTGGAGCCCTCCACACATGCTGGAGGAAAGCCCCCATGCTCCACAGCTGAGATGGGCGGTGCAGTCCAGAAGGCTTGGAAGGGGCCAGTCTGGGCTGAGTTGCCCCAGCAAAAGGTTCCCCGTCTTCTGTGAATTATGAGGCGCTTCCTCTCCCAGGCGCTGGCATCGCTTCTCATGCTTCAGGGTTGCTCCATAAACGCCCTGAGAATGCAGGTGTGGACCCAGCCTGCCTCAAAGCGCAGATAGAGGATGCTTCCCTTTCAGCCGGGAAGCTTCTACTTTCCACCTTCCATTATTACAGGCAGGAAAAACTTCCCCCTCGGCTTTCCTGCTCCCAGACCCGAAGCCTCTTTCGTCACCTGGCTTTGCCTCCGCTGGAGCAGGCACTTTGGGCGAACAGCTGGCCACACTGAGGTGTGCAGACAACTCCCCGACTGGCAGCCATAACATTTTAACCCCCTGCTGGAGCCAGTGGCTCTCCTGGCAGGCGCCTCTGCGCATCCACAGTGATGGACAAGCGATCCGGCATCCAGCAAGGCCGGTTTAATGTGCCCTTTTGCAAGGCCACAGCAGGTGCCGTGTTTGACAATTTCACCCAACAGAAAGCCCAGGAAAATACCAGGGAAAGAGGAGGCGGATCACGCGTGGTCAAGCCACAAGCAGCCCCTGGACCAGCCAAGGCGAGGGATTTAGGCTCATGCAGAGGCAGCCTTGGTTTTCCGGAAGGCGCTGCAGATGTTCAGACAGGATGGAGGCTCTGCCCTCTAGCTGAAAACCTCACAAGCAGGGAGGGAAGTGGAAGGGAGGGAAGAGGAAAAGGGACCCAGAGCACGATTTCCAGCGGGGGCTGATGGATGGGCAATCTTCAGTTGCTCATGGCCCAAAGCTGCTTTTTCAGAAGGCAAGTGGACTTGCTTGGTTTTCCCTGAAGACGTATCGCTTCTCACCCAAGAAGCTTCTTCAGTTCTAGACAAGTGAAGAAATGTCAGCAGACCTGAAGAAGCTTCTTGGATAAGAAGCAAAATGTCTTCAAGGAAAACCAAGCAAGTCCAGTTGCCTTCTGAAAAAGCACCTTTGGGGCAACCAAGACCAGGATGGCCGAGAATCTCCCTCGACATTTGGACAATCTCCTGATTGGCCAGGGGTCCAGCTAGGATTCTCTAGTGCGCATCTTTTACCAGTCAATGTTAGAAATACTTCCATCCCTTGCATCCTCCAGATTTTCAGTCGCTTCTCATGAGCCAATGGCTACCAACATGCCTCTTTAAAACAAGACATCTTGCAGTGATTGGGAGGAGATGGGTTAGCAAGATGTTCAAAGCGCCTCCTCAGCAATTTGAGTGAAGCGCTACACCTGTTATTTATTCACGTCAGATCTGTGCTGGGCTTTTGTAAATTGCTTATACAATTCAGTGCGACCAGGTCTTGTGGATGTTGTGTTTTTCAGCGACAAGAGAGCACTTTGGCATAGGGTCAGTGCCATTACTCTACACAAAGCTTAGTGTAAGTAAAGGCCAAATAAAACAGGGCTTTTCTTAGAGTGCAGCAATTCCACCATGCACCTCCCATTTGCCTACTTTGGGCCAAGGTTTTGAGAAGTCTGCTAATCACAGATGACTTGTCCACCTGGGGACACACCTTGAGCTGCATCCGTCAGAGATCTCACAATCTCTCATGCAATGCAGGCGCTCGGTTTGCCATAGAAAATGAGAGGAGGAGGAGGAGGAGGAGGAGGAGGAGGAGGCAGAGACACTCTCCCTTGCTGGCGAATTAGAGGCGACAAATCTTATACCTTGGGGACAATTTCTTTCCATTAATTAGCTTACCGCACCAACGCCCTTTTCTCTTTTCAGTTTAACTGAGTTTCTCATCTTCTCAGCTGCAAAATGCCTCTCCTGCTCCTTTAAGCCTTCCGCTCTCCAGCAAGGAGAAGGCCGCTTGCCCGAGAATGAGGGTTTCCGTTCTGTGATTTGGGGAGAGCAGGAAAAGACACCCAGTTATAACCTCGAGGCTGGCCTTTGCTGGAAACACAGCAGCAAGGCTGGGCTAAACAGACATCTCCCCCTCCCCAGGCTAAAAAAATGAAAAAAAATGAATTCCTTTGTGCTGGAGAGGGATTTTCCCCACAATGACTGGAAAGCAGGTTGCATTATGAAAAAAAAAAGAAAGAAAGACCGCAAGGACACAAACTATCATGAATGGAACTGTGGGTTAAGTGGCACCCCAGTTCTGACATTTAACCTCCGAGTAGGGAGCCGCAGCAAAGCAACCCAAACTCCGAAAGAGCTGAGACGTGGAGGAGTCAGGCATTCCAAGGGATGGAGATGTGGGGGTGGGGGCTGCGTTGCTCTCAATTCTCCCCTTATGCCGTTCATCCTCTGCACTCCAAGCATGGTGGGCTCCTCTGGAGGAGAGGTGTGTGGCGCCAAGCAGCTTGGATATTTGTGGCAGGGCTCCACCTACAGCCCACCTGAATTAAACCATCTGTGAAGCTATCAGAGATCTGGGTTGCTGTTGCATTCCTGTTTTTTTTAAAGAGAGGCCTTAAGGGACGGTTCCATTTATCTGCACCCGGAGAAAAGCTTCTCCCCCTCCCCACCCACCATGGCAGGGGAATTATTGCACAGAGCAGCTTTTTATATTTGGGGAGTCCTCAGTCACCCCCAGAGGAGAAAATCCCCCACCACCAGTTGACAGATGGAGAGGAGGGACTGCTTGAGCCAAGTTTACCTGACAGAGCCCACCAGGTTCTGCCCACTTCAGGGGGACAGAGACCACCTTGACATAGTTGTACAAGCCATGCTGGCTGGTAACATTGCCAGATTTTCTGCCAGATTAGAGTTTCTGCTTATGGTGAAAATGCACTTAATAAAATGGAAGTTGGTACCAGTCAGCTTTTGTGGTTAATGACTTCTTAGTTCTCCTCTAAAAATACAAGTGCTGACTAAGATAACTCATGTGGCAACCTCTGCAAAGGCCCAAGCATGGAGGAGGCCTGTCTGAGTTTAGGCTCCTGGTCTTAAGAAAGACTGCTGGTCTGGAGTCCCTGGGTGTTTGTTTTATTCCTCCAACCACCCAGACGTTGGTGGAAATTGTGTAATGTGTTTTCTTCCACCCAAGAATGGCAAACACCATACTCTAAGATAATGCCTTCCTTTTAAAAAAATAAATTGAATGCACATGTTCACTGCCTAGGGCAGTTGGTGGGCTGTGGTGGGATCCAACCCCACAACCGGACATTTTAGTCTTCCTACTTTGAGCATGCTTCCCCTTTCCAGAAATCTTACTGACTTAGTTCTTAAGTCACACTTAAACCACTGTTTCGATCATAGTGTGAGGAATAAACACCCCCTTGTAGATTCCCCTGTCAAGCTGAATATAAATCTTGATTTTCACATGCCACCCTCTCTGTCTTGCAGCCCAACAGTCAACTAGAGACCGTTGTTTGTGGGGGGGGGGGGGGGGGGGAACTTGGGGAAGGATCTCTTCCCAATTTAAATGCCCATCTGGCGTTAGGCAGGTTGCATCTTCTCTGAAGCCAGGAATGGTATTATACCCAACCACCTCAGCTTGCAAATGGCTTTCAATGAATGATGCATTCCCCCTGGTTTCAGGGCAGATCGGAGGGGTCCAGACATTTGGCTGGATTTTACATTTCAGGAAAAGGTCTAGTCCCGTTCCCCTGGCTTAGAAAGGCAGGAGACCAGAGGCCCTGAACTTGCCAGCTGCTGCGAAAAGCTGCCAGCTTGCCAGAACAGGGGCATCCATTACGCAAAGAGCCAATGCCCCACAGCCAAGGAAACGGGGACGGTGATCCATCAGAGGCAGGAAGTGACATTTGGGGCTCCTGGAAATCTAATGAATGGCAGCTGCCAGAAAGGTAAGGCGGAGAGGGAAAGGTTGCTTGTTTGTTAAAAGAGGGTCTTGAGCAGGGCCGGGCCGGCCCCCTGGGCAGTAGGCATGAAGCCTGCAGGGGAGACCCTCTTCCCCGTCCAAAACACAGACAGGCACGCAGAAAGGAGGCGGCTTGATCGCCTGGCTGCGCCTCTATTCAGGAACTAAATGGCACCCGTTTCCCTCATAAGGTGACCCTGGGAGGCTTTACCCATGGGAAAAAGAAAGGCGAAAAATTAAAACCAAGAAGCCTCATGCAAGACTTCCGGGCCAGGGGACAGCCGCGCCCCCCCCCCCCTCCCCCCCCCGCTCTCTTTCCCCCGGGGGACACAACCCCCCCCCCCCCCCCCCCCTTCGGGGGGGGGGGGGACCTGTGTTGCCAGATGTGCTGACCTCCAGAGAAGGCAGCCACAGCTGGACCAGGGCTTTGCGGCTGTGGCTCCAGAGGTGGCAGCATCTCCCAAGAAACCCAGACAGGGAGTGAACTCGGGGGACCGGCGGTCGGGTCGGGTCGGGTCGGGTCGGGCGGCAAAGGCGCCCAGCCCTGCCGCGGGCCTCTCGGTCGGGATCCGCCCCGATCTCAGCTCGCTTTCACGGGTCACGGTCAGCCCGTGACTGCCTCGGGCTGGCTTGCGTGCACCTCCCTCCCTTCAAACTGTCTCAAGTTGCCGTTTTAAAGTCGCCGCCACCTTTGCGGGCCCCTGACTTGCACAGCTCCTGGCTGGGGACGAGAAGGCCGCCCGGGTCCTTTTCCAGATCGATCGATCGATCGAGACCCCCATCCGCGCGCGGCCTCCTTCCCGCGAGGACCGGCAACGCCGGGCTGGAGGCCCCGGGACCCCGGCCAGAGGACGGACGCCCGGAGAAACCCCCCCTCCCTCCTTTGCCGCAGGCGCCCCCTTGAAAGGGAAGGCAAACCGCCTGCGGTCGGCGCGCACGTACCGGCCGCCAACCCATATCTCCGCCTTCACACGTGCCTCGCTTGCAGGGCGCTGAGGGAACCCGGGGTGAACAAACCACGGCTCGGCGAGCACGGCCAATCGGGACAAAGATCCGGCCCCGGTGCGCTTCCGATTGGGTGCGAGGGGGAAAGTCCCGCCTTTAGTGCCTCCCGGTTGGCCGTAGGACCCTCCTCGCCAGGCCTCAAGCCGGGGAGTGACGTCGCGGGCCGCCCCCAGCGGCCGCCTCGCTCTGCGCGTGCGCGGCATCCCTTCCTCAGTCGGCGCTGCCAGCGTTCCGCGCGGCGGGGGCGGCGGCGGCGGCGGCGAGGGGCGACTCCGGGAAGAGCGGCGGCAGCGCGCGTGCGCAGAAGCGCGTGCGAGTTGGGCTGGCCGGTAGGAACGGCCGTGACCCCCCCGAGCAGGTAGGGGCGCCCCCAGTCGGGAGGAGCCGCCCGGGCCCGCCGCCCTTCTGGAGGGGGGTCGAGCGGTGCTCCGTCCGCCCGGGGTCTGGCGCGCGACCCCCCGGCCCGGCTTGTCCTGAGTGTTCCCCGGCCGGCAAGGCGGGGCCCGGGGGCCACCGGCGCGAGAAGGGAGGCGGAGGGGTCCGCGGGTCATCTAGTCCAGCCCCAGCGACCCTCCGCCCCTTGGAAGGGCGCCCGCCGGCCCTGTTGCCCGGGAGGGTCAGGCAGGGAAGCCCAGGGCTGCTGGGCCTTGCTGGGCGGGGCCGGGGAAGCACCGGCAGTTGGGAGCCTGGCCAGGGCGGCCAGACCGCCCCGAGGCGCAGGGTCCCCGGACCCCAGGATCCGCCTCTGATGGCCCAGGCTGGGGAGGGGGTCATCCTGACGGGGCCCTTCTCTCTTTCAGCCGGGAGGATGAATCCGGGCACAGAGATCCGGAAGCCGCTGCGGGCCAGGAAGACGATGGCGGTGAGTAGCCGGAAGCAGGTGGAGCACCTGAGCAAAATGAAGGCTGTCCGGGCTGGAGAAGGGGCCGCGGGCCAAGGGAGGCCGGCGGAAGCCAGGGAAGAGCTCCGCGGCAGGGAGGCTGGAGCCGGACAGGAGCCCCTGCCCAGCTTGCTGGTGAACTCTGAAATCAGCATTTACAAGGACCCCCAGGAAATGCTCCAGCACCTCCCGACGCCAGACGCCAAGCGGTTCTTGAACACCAGCACGTTGCCGGACATCCTTTGGTACTGGTACAAAAAGGAATCCGGCTCCCCCTCGTTGAAGCGGGGCGAAGCATCCCTGGAATCGGGGCCGGCTGGGCAGCTTCTCGATCAGCTTCCGGGAGCCTCTTCCACACACGAAGACGCCGCCGCAGACGTTGCAGCCAAAACACCAGCCTGCCAGGCCCTCCCAGCACTGCCAAGCCACTTCGGGGTGCCTGAAAGAGACGGGGTGCCCACAATGCCTCTGGGTAAGGTTGGGGCCTCTTGAGGAGTCAGTAAGGAGATTGCACGCTTGCTCCTTTCTTCTGCGGCTGGTCCCGAACCCCTGAAGAGCCATGTGTTGGGAGAGGACAAAACTCGTTTAACAAATGTCTCACTTAACAGCAGACATTTTGCGCTCCGTTGTGGTCGTGAGTCAAGGGCCACCTGCACAGTGCCTGATTTGGATAGCAGCACTCCATCCTCACTTGCCTTTGCTTTTTTTTTGGGGGGGGGGGCCAGTGGCAGCCTCCCATAAGACGTGGAGACGCAGTAATTGCAACGTCTCCCTTGTTCTCCCTTTGCCAAGAGGGTAGGGGGCTCCTTCCAGAGGCAAAGGCTGGGAGGTTAGTCCTAGCACAGCCTGGCTGGGCTCAGACCCGCCTTCCCGATCCCTCCTGTGAAGGTCTCCCGTCTTTCCTGGCAGGAGACGGTCAGAGGAAGAGGACGGTGTCCAGCAATGGTGAGGAAGACGAAGGCCTCTCCAAGCGCAGCAAAGCCGAAGACCCCGCGGAGGGGACCACCCCAGCCGTGGAGAGAGCAGAGTCCGGGCTGGGAAAGGTAAGGGGGCTGCGGCTGGCAGGGACGTTGGCCCTTCTGAACGCTGCCCGTCTGGCACAGGAGCCGCTCGCAAGCGCTGCTTCCCGTGAGGCCCAAAGGTGGTAGCGCTGCGGCTTGTAGACTTGTCGGCAGTCGCTCTGTGTGGTTGGACCTCCACCTATTAGCTGTCCATAACCGCTCTTTTTGTCTTGATAGCTTGCTTCAGGCCCACCTCGGGCTGGAAAAGTCCACAGGTAATGCTGCATGGGGCATTGCATTAGTGGGGAGGGGGGAGGTCTCGCTCCAGCTGCATCCCAGGGAGGTTCAAACGAGAGCAGCCCCCACCTGCCCTTCCTGGCTTATCTGCCTGCAATTCTGCCACAGGGAAGCAATGGCTTCGTTACAAGATCCGGAGAAGTATAGAAACATCATCCTCTGCCTCCAAAGCACAAGTTGCATCAACTTGATTCCCCACATTTCTGTCACTTTTGCATTCTGGAAACCCACCGATGGGCAGCTTCAAAAGCAAGCATGGAAGGCCAGCCCAGAGTCCCGGGGAGGGGGGGCAGCGGCCCCTCTGCCCTTCAGGTCCTTGGTGGCCTTTGTGACTCGCTTTGGGCTGAGCAGCAGGGATGCTGAGACTGGGGAGGGGGCTCGATGGAATCAGCTGGAAATGCAACAGTTAGAAACATTTCACAATAAATGCATATATCATGCATGTATGTATCAAAGGTGGGAGATTCACAGGGGGAAAACGGGAGGTTGAGAACTGTCCGGTTTGGCTGCCATGGAAAAGGCTTCCTGTTTTTCACTGGTTGTGTTGCGGAGGGGACTGCAGTGGATTTTTAGGTGAAAATGTCCATGTTTGTGTATTTTTCTTGCTGTAGGTCAAGTGCTTGATTCGAAATCAACTGGAGGCCTCGATGAGGGAATTAGACCAGGGTCTCCGACACTTAAATGAAAAAATTGATCGCACGCAGTGCCTGCGGAAACACGAAGGCATCGCTATTAAGATTGTAGTAAGGGGGTGCTTCTTTTAAAGCCATCTCTGTGTGTGTGTGTGTCACTTGCACACACAGAACTGGGCACAAGCTTATACAACGTGTCTTTGTGGTTCTCGCATGCAGATCGACAGGGCCCCCACAAGAAGCCCCTCTACCCCCATTAAAGAGCTGGGAAGGGTTGGGGCTGTTGGTGCAGGGCATGGGAGCAGCCGGGCCATGGGGTCAAGGCAAGTAGTCCACTGGTGCAGCTGGAGCGATTCTGCAAGAACCTCCTTCCATTTTCTTGCAGAAGAAAATCTCCAGACTGGACAGACACATTGACGCTGTGATCTCGTTCCAGAGGACTCAGTTATCCCAGAGGGTAAGGCTTGCTCTGTTTCGGGGTCTCTCCATGGGGTCTAATCATGTCAGGGTTTCCTTTAAGTGCTGAGGGCATCATTGCCTCAAAATCCAGGCACTTCATTTGGTGAAAGTCTTGGATGCACAATAAAGACCTTGTTCCTGTTATCATTGGATAGAATATGTTGCCTCTCCTCCTCTCCCAGCCGCGTTTGTTTCTCGGAGCTTTGACCAAGGGCCTCAGAATATAGCCCTGGGCTCCCATTGCTCCCCTCCTGTCTCAGAAAGGACTACTTTTCGCACTGGAGGGAAAATGGCTTTGGCTTAGGAAAAACCTAGTTTCCTAAACTTCAGCCAGAGGCTGAAATGCTGGCCTCACCTCGACTCCGATGTTCGTCATGGACCCTAAAATCCTTTGTCACGGAAGACACGCCAGGGCCAGGGGACTCCAGTTTTGGGGCCCAGTTCTCTAGGGCTCCTTAGGAAAGTGAGATGACCTCAGAAGCAGCGCTTCCACAGCAGTCCTTGCCGGGGGCAAGTCAGTGTGGTGGTTGAGGCTGGGCTCCAGGATCAGGGGCAGGAGGTCTTTTCCCATAGTGGACAGTAAATGCTTCTTTCCACTTCCTTTCCCAGGCCAAGCAGCGCAGGGCACATGCTCAGAATAAAATAGTCAATGATGCCAGCCTGCCTCCGAACACGGCAGTTGGCAAGCCACCCAAAAAGCCGACATCAACCGAAATCTTGTCTTCCACTGTGGAAAGGTTAGTGGCCGCAGGGAATGGTCAGTGGCGTCTGAGACGGTTTGCTCAGGCAGCCTTCCTTCTCTCTGCCCTGCGGAGGAAGCGTCCCTGACATTTACAGGGTGTCTTTGGTGGGGAGAGGCCGGCTGCTCGCTAATGCCTTGGTAGGCACTGGGAATGACCCTGGCTGCTTCTTCACCACCAGGTCCTCCGGTGCGGACATGGTCCCTGGCGTTCAGGTGCCGAAGCCAAGCTCGGGGGTGCTGGCAGCCAGGGTTCCAGGTACGCAGAGAGGCTCCCACTTTTCAGCTGCCCAGCGAATGTCGAGAAAGAAGCAGACGCAGAATCTGAGATGTGTATCTCAATGGACCCAAGGGAGCAGATTAAGTGGCGAGGCTCTGTTGGGTCTTTCATGAGGGGCTGCCCGGTGTGTGTTCCTTCTTTGCCCCATGGAAAAGGGGAATAACCGGTGATTGCGCAACCTGGGATGATGGCACCTTTGAGGGGCAGAACTTGGCAATTGGGGGGGGGGCATGTCTCTTGCAGGTCTGGGCCAGGGGAGCTTCTCCGCATTGCTCAGAAAAGTCAGGAGGCTGCTCAGCCTGGGGCAGGGTGCCTAGAAGACATACACACACACACACACACACACCACTCGTGCCCGGGACAGGCGTGTGCCAGCTTCTGCCTTCTTGAGCCAACCAACCAAATTGGGATTTTAAAACCACCCTCGCTTGTGTCCAATTCCTGCAGCTCACCCCCCGAAAGCAGTTGCTGGACACCCAGATCCTCCAGGCGACCAGGTGAGCGAGTCCAAGGTCAGCTTTGAAGCTCTGCTGCATTTTTCTCCTCTTTGGCCTCCCCGGATCTCTTTCCTGCTCTGCGGTTTCCAAAGAGCCAGATCCCCGGGCGTCTTTGCTGCGCTTTGGAGGCGTTGCTATCTCTAAACTGCCAAACCTATTCCTGAAATCCGTCGGTGGCTACAAGTTGCAAGCGGCTTTCTGCAGACCAAAACCACCACGGCCTACTTGGTCTCTTCATTCCCCTTTCCTCCCAGTCACAGGATGCCTTGGTGATTGACTTAACAGACGAAGAAAGCAATCCGGACCAAGGTGAGCAGGCTGCTTCTCCATCCCTTCAGGGCAACGTAGCAGTGGTGCTTGTCATTGTTTTAACCGTGTGGCCTTCCGCTCCATCCTGCTTTTCCACGAAGCAGCGGAGTAAACAAGGGAGCAATGTGCAAATGAAATGCTGCTTCAACACGTTCCCGTTGTCTCTGGAGGAACAGAACGATTCTTCCACTGGAATCTCTGCACCCGACTGGCTGCCTCCAGGAGGGTGGTTGGCCCCAGAGCCTTTCTTCCGTAGCCCAGAGCACAGGCAGCAGAGGCCACGTTGCCACCCCCCCATGCGTTGTGCTTGGGGGGGGGTGTGTGATTTCGTTTGCCCTGCAGATCAGAGCTTAGGGTCCTTTTTTGGTAGCTGTTGCCACTGAGAGAAGCCACCGGCTGATGGGGGGGCTGCCACCCACGAATGAAACGGTGCTTAGCGCAATGTTTAAAATGCTAACCACTTTTTATCTGTGGCCAAAGAAGAGAAGAAAAAAGTTGGAGGAAGCCGGCCACCAGAGAGCCTTCCGCAGCCTGCAAGAGAGTCCCCGGATCAGGTATTTGAACGAAATCTGCCACCTGCGGAACCGCCTGGGTCCCCTGCAGGCAGGATGGGCTGCACACCCAAGCTCTACAATATAGCAAGGGACCCTAAAGAAAAAGTGGGTGTCGTCGTCGTTGTCATCCCCCCCCCCCCCCCCCCGAATTTGACTTCGCTTGAGTGAAGTCCTGCATTGGAAGGGGTGAGCTTTATTTGCTTGGCCACAAGGGGGCAGCCTTGCAGCGGGAAAGGCCCAGGGCGGATCCTGAAGGAGCAGCAGCGGCTCAGCTCGGAAACCATTCCTGGGGGAGAGGGGGGGGCTTCTCCTCAGCCAGGCCCGAAAACTGGGGGGGAGGCCTGGAGTCTCCACCCAGCGAAGCATGCAGCAAAAGGAGTGTGTGTACACACACACACACACACACCCGTGGCTTGTTTCAGCTGCCCTGGGAGCTTTGCCAGGACTGCAGAGGTGGAGAGGCTCCCTCAGGCTGGCAGGGCCTCCCCCGCTGGGCAAAGCAGGGGGTGGGGGCTCTTTTGGAAGGTGGGAAGCAGAAGGGAGGAGGGGCCTGTTGGGGCTCCCTTCCTGGCACTGGCGGGACGTGAAACAAGCACCCTGGCTGGGCCTCCGGGGGTTGGCCAAACCTTTGCAGCTGAACCGAAAGGGGAACCCATGCTGAGGGTTCTGGGGGAAGCAGGGAAGTCCTTGCCCCTCAGCCCTCCCTCCAGGCTGCCTCTCCCCTCTCCTCCTCTGCTGCCATCAAAGCTTGCCTTTCCCCAGGGACAGCCCCACCCCCGCCCAAACCTGTTCTCTGGGGGGGGGGGGCTTGCACGGCTCAGAGCCCCTCTGCTTGCCTGCTCATGAACGGCAGCTCCTGCCTCCTCCAGGTGCCCCCAAGGTTCCCGCACCTGCCTCCCTTGCCCAGCATTAAGCCGGACCCAGCACCCTGGGAGGGCCTCCGAGACACTCCACCCCCCCAGAAGCTGGAGCTGGTGGTGGCTCCAGTGAACCAGCCCAAGGGCATCGCCCTGCAGTGGACCATCAGCCACGTGGACCCCCGGTGCGCCCCCATCGAGAGCTTCTCCCTCTTCATCTGCCTGGAGGACGTGGGCAGTGGCATCACCTCTGCCTGGAAGCGGACCAGCGTCATCAAGGCCCTCCCACTGCCCATGGCCTGCTCGCTCTCCCAGTTCCCCCGCTCCGTCAGGTGCTACGTCACCATGCGGTCCAGGGACATCCACGGGCGCCACGGGCCCTTCTGCGAGGTCCAGGCTGTCTCAGCGCTCTAGTGGGGGCTTCCAGGGAGCGGCAGGACCCCTTCCCCAGCCTGACAGCCCTCTTCCCGGATGCTCCGTAGGGGCACGAATTCCCCGGCTCAGCATGCTGAAAAGGCCCCAGCCAGGGCTCAGTTGGCCTCCCGTGGGGGAAGGTCTGAGAAAAGGCTCCTGGGAAGACGCCCCCCAATGCCGATGCCTCCAGAGAGAAGAAACACGGAAGGTTCTCCCGCTTCACCTGCGGGAAGAATTGGACTCAAGACCTCCAAGAGGGGGAACTTTGCTTTCAGTATTGCTTCCATCCCTTCACCGACAAGAGGGGAAAGGAGAGAGGGAGAGATGGATGTTCTTTTGCCCCAAAGTCAAGTGGGTCAAAAGAAAGAATTTTTTTTTCTAAATAAAGTGCCTTTTCTGTTGGATTTTCCTGCAGGTAACTATTTTCCTGATTTTGTAAAAGGCCACTTGGGTGGGGTGTTCCGATCCAGAAGTCCTCTTTTCTCTCCAAAAAAATTTTCCCCCCCCCCCCTTCTCAACCTTACTGAAGAAGCGGCTATATAGTGGAGACTTGCTGGCTGTGGCCTGGCGCACTGTTTCCAAATGTTGGCTGTGGACTTCAACTCCCAGAATTCCCCACCTGGCTGGCTGGCTGGCTTTGGAAATCTGGGAGTTGAAGTCCACATATCTAAAAGCTGCTTTTTGTGGCCAGTGAGGTTTCCTCGGAATGAGGTGGTCCCGGTGGCATCTGTTGCCGGGAGGGCATTTAGCCGTAGCTGGGCAGGCTTATTCCAAGCATCCTTCCTTGCCTGTTCAAAAGGCAGACATGCTGTTCGCCCAGGAAGAATTCTGTGCTTCTTCTGGAGAATTGGGGTCAATGCCAATCTCCCCGCCTCTCCAACAGAGGGTCTTCTGCTGGGGCCACTGGGCTGCCTTTCGGGCTCCTTCCGGGAGGCCTGGATGCCCTGGGGCACGCAAGACACCCTCTTCCGCCCAGGAGGCCACTTTCCAAGCCCCTCTTCCCAGCTGTGGGGAGGACTGGATGCCTTAAAGGCGTCCTAGGAAAGCAAAGGTTGCCTCCTGCTTGCATGCAAACCATCCAGAAGACAACACGGCCTGCCTCGCAGCTACAACAGAACGAAATGGCCTGATACTGGTCGTAAGCTTTTATTTCTATGTACAATTCAGTTCAATAGGTATATAAAATACAAAACAACGAAGGCACCGGTGATAGAACTGAGCTACAAATTTTTCCTCTGAGAAACCCCAATTGCTGAAACCCCAATTGAAAAACTTGGGAAGCCTAAAGAGCTTCGTTCCACTTCAGGGAGAGCAGCGTTCAGTTAAAAGGGGCTGTTTTGTACTTACAAGGCAGGGTTGCCTGGTTATAGGAAGGCTTCCTGTTTGCTTTCAAAGGGATCAGAAGTATATAGGTAAATAGTGTTACATGTGTACATGTGCTATTTTTTTTCAACATAAATACAAATCCAAGTGATAACATCGCCAGAAGAGCTAATTGTTCTGAATGAAGGTTCACCAGTGGCCAAAACTTACTTTTGAAGCCGGGGCTGGGCGGAGGGTAGGCAAGGGGTTATCCCGGAGGGAGGAAGCAGCAGGAATGAGAGGCAACCTTAAAAGCACGGAAGGCCAGAGCAGGAAGGGTCTTCCCACACAGCAGAGGGGACCATTTTAGTCCAGGTAAAGCCACTCACTCCAGATCTTGGCCTAATGGGACCCTAACCTCGGAGGCCGCCTGCATGTTTGACGCGGGGCTGTTCTGAAAGCAGGAAAGACCCATCACTCCTGCAGGTGGAACTGCAACTTCTCATCCATAAGAGCAGCCAGTTAGCCCTGAGCCTCCTTTGCCAGCCATGGTAAAAGGAGCAGCTCTTCTGCCAGGGAGGAGCAAGGCCAGCAGCCGAGGAGGAGGGCTGGGCTGCCTCTGGCCGAAGACGCCCTCGGCTCTCCCTGGCCTCTGCTGGGCCTGGGCATTGCTCTCCTCCCCAGCGCCGGCCCAGACTTGCTTGGCTTTGAAGTCTGCCCTTGGGGGGGAGGGGGGCTTCAGACACATTGAAGGCCTGCCCCTCCCCCCACTTTGGACGGGAAGGCCAATGTCTGGCCTTGTCCTGCACCAATGGGCAAACCCCTGCAGGGCCACCTCAGGCCGAGCGCAGCTCCTCCATCCCCTTTGCTTCCCCCCCCCCTGCTGGATGCACCAGGAATGCCTGAAGATCGTCAGAAGAAGGGGAGGGCAAAGTGGGAGGGGATTCATACCAGGGTGGGCCGGAGGAGGCAGGCAGAGCTGCGCCAAAGGTGGAGGACGCTCATGATGCGTACCAGCATCGCCCAGGAGAGTCTTGGGCAAGAGACCCCGGGTGCCCCCTGGGCAGGGCAAAAGGGGCCGCCCCACTGGGAGCCGCTGTTGCATGAAGCGCATTGAGGGGCAGGAGGGAGCGGGGCCCATGGCACCCCGGAGGCCCTTCATTGCACCAGCTTGCACAGCGCCAGCTCCTGGGGCTTTACAGAATTGGGGGGGAACAATGTGGGATGTGAGGAGTCCCCCCCCTTCCTGTGGCGTAAAAGGGAGCCTGGGCTAAGGAGGCTGGCATCTGTTGCACATTTCTGGTCCCAAGCAGACCCCCCCCCCCCGTGCCCCACCTCTCTCGCTTCAGCCCTCCACACGGCCTTGTGATGCAACGCCAAGGGCGGCGGGGGGGGGCAAGCATGGCTGTACGGCAAACGCTTCTATTTACACGAAGGGGGGCCTGGGAGGCCAGCACTTCAAGGAGAGCTCTGGAGGGGGAGCGGGGGGGGGGTGGCTTTATTTGCGCTTCCTCAGGATGAGGTACATGAGGCCACTGAGCAGCGTGAAGGCGAAGGCCACCCAGGCCAGCGTGTAGGAGTAGCCGAAGCGGCCACCCTCCACCTCAAAACGGCTGTAGAGGGGGGCCCGGTGCAGCTCCGCACGCCGGTCGGTGTAGACGGAGGCCCCAATCATCACGCAGAGGCCTGGAGGCGAGAGGCAGAGGGAGCCTGCTTAGCATCAAGGCCCAAACTCCAGGCTGACAGCAGGGGCCGTCCTCGACTTACGACCAGGAGTGCGACCGGAGTTTCTTGCTCAGTGAGCGGTGCCTGATTTTACCACCTTTTTGGCCACAATTGTTCAGTGGTTGCTAAGCAAATCCGGTTTCCCTCGTGGACTCTGCTAGTCAGTTTGGCTCATGCGACCATGGAGATGGTCGCAATTGCGAGGACTGGTCTTAAGTCACTTTGTGTGGTTGTAACTTTGAACAGTCACTAAACAAATGGCCGTAAGTCGAGGACCACCCTGTTCCAGACCTGGAGGAAGTCCTCGCCAGGCGACTGGCCCAAGCGAGAAGGCTTCACGGACAGTCGTGTCTCTGGCACTGCTTCCCCCAGCAAACCACGATGAAGGGGGAAGGGACGGTCCCCCCAACCGGGTTTAGCAATCCCCTTAAAAATGTCAGTCTGGTTCTGGGAAAGGAGGCTTTGGAACTGGGATACTCACAGGACAAGAGCTGGATGATGGAGGTCAGCATAAACCGCTCTCCTTGCTTCAGGCGGAAGAGCTGCAGGACGAAGACGAAAAAGGCCACGCAGCAAAGAATCGTGGACAGGACCATCGTGGCTTGGACGGTCTGGATAGATGCATATTCTGGAGGGGGGAGAATTAAAAGGCGCGTTGAGGCAGGTCACCCCTGGGGCGAACACCTTGGCAGCTTTAAGCCCTGGGGACTTCAATTCCCAGAATTGCCCAGCCATCCTGAAGGCCTAGAGCAGGCGCCTCCAACCTTCGCAACTTTTCAGATCTGGGGAATCCTGGGACTTGAAGTTCCCAGGTCTTAAAGTTGACAGCCCTGCCAGATTGTGCAGCCCAAGATGCTGTGGCTTGTAAGCCAGGATTGGTGGCTTAAGGCCCAGTGCTGGAGAAGCTTCAAAGGCCTCAGCGAGCCCCCTCCTCGTTCCGGAGAGGAGCAGCAGCAGCAACACCTCGGGGGGCCTCCCCTGCCCAAGCTGATTTTCCACCGGCCCTTCCGCCTGCAGGCCCACCCGCTTCCTGCCTGAAAGGTCCTCGTGCCAATTCCATGCCGAAGGACAACAAAAGAAGCCCGGCTCCCTCACCAACTCCCCATCCTCGATTTCCTCCACAGGAAAATCAGCCGGCTTCCACTGCAAGGAACTTTCTGAATCGGGCAGCTGTGGGCCGCTCCCTTCCTCCTCTTCTCGGCCCAAGCGCCTTGGCAAAGTGCCCCGGCTTCCCTGGTGTTGGCCCCCACTCCTCAAGGAGGGGGAAATCCCAGAGGAAGGGGCTTCCGGTTGGGGCCCACGCCCCAGACGGCCCTGGGGGAGCAGACAGGGCTACAGCCTGGATCCCCCAGCCCCAAACAGCTTACTTCTCTGAGGCAGCATCAAGAATGGAAGCCAGTAACATAACATAGAGGTTTTCATGTCTGACTTGAAGGGACAGAGCTCATCTCCGTTGTTTGGTCGAGGGAGCCTGCACTGTCCAAAGTTGCTTCTGTGGTCATGTGGCCAGCAAGGCACACAGAACACTGCTACCTTCCCACTGAAGTTGTACCTATTTATCTATTTGCATTTGCATGCTGTGACCAGAAACTGGAGCTCACCCTGTTAGCAGCGCTCAGGACTTGAAGCCGGACTGTCAACTGACAGGCTCAGCATCTTTAGCCGCTGAGCCACCACAGCCCCAACGTATGTCTGAGCGGTTGGGAAAATCCTGAATGCCATGATGCCCTGGCATTTTGCACCCACGGGCCAGTTAGAAGACTTTGGGGCTGGGGAGGGAGAGAGGCAGGAGACCCTCCAAGGGTGCCGTCGGAGTGTCCATCTCTTCTCACCCCCAGCAGGCGGGGAAGTCCTCCTGGAGACTCACCTGGAAGGGAATTATCCAGGGCGGTACAGTTCGTCTCATTGAAGCACTGGTGCCAGATGTCCGTGAAGAAGTCATCACCTACCCACCAGGCCTGAAAAGGAAGGCAAAAAGGACACAGACAGTGAAGGGACCTCTACTCAGGAGACCAGGAACTGGCCTTTGTTATAAAATAAAAAATAAAAACCCAACCGATGGGACACACAGGCAATGGATTTTCAAGGAGCCTTTGTGGCTGGCAGTTATTGCCTACTGACCTCGTCTGTGGATACAAGGAGAGAGAACTTTGTAAGTATGTCCAAGAAAAGTGTCAGGAAGTAGCTCCGTGCGTGCGTGTGTGTGTGTGTGTGTGTACGCACGCACGCACGCACACAAACCAAGGTGGTGTTTTGTTTCAGCTGATGAGGTCAGCATTTGAGCTCCATTCAGGCCAAACTGAGCTCAGGCGAAAACACAACCCTAACAGCCCACAGACTGACGACTGGAGATCGAGACAGACAGAGAGCGACCTGACTCTTGGGATAACTGATACTTCAAAGATCAGGGTGAACTTTGGTCCCTCCTCTGTTCGATTCGACCCATATACTGGCATAAAGTGGTGCCAGTTGCCCATTTGCAACATGTATGAAGAAAGACTTCCAGCTGCTTTGCTTAGCTGAATTGGCATCACTCCCAGGTGGGAGTCGTGGTACATGGGTGTGCGGGTGTTTTTCCTTGTTTAGGTCGGGGGAGCTTCTCAGCAGCACCTGGAGCCACCTTTCTCAACCGTGGCTGCTCAAAGATGTGTGGACTTCAGTTCCCAGCTTGGGGGCTTCTGGGGGTGGAAGTCCACACGTTTTCCAGGGGCCAAGGCTAAGCTACGCTGCCTTAAACCAAAGGCACCGTCCGTGTCCTTCCAGATTAGAAGAGGCCGGTAAAAGTTGCTCTCCTTTTTCAGAGAAAATCCCCTTTGACCCTGGAACCAGACCCCAGGCAGGAAGCTTCCCTGGCAACTCACGTTATCGATTGTGGAGATGAACAGAAGCGCAGCCGAAATGATGTGGAAGAGGATGATGAAGGCCAGGAGGATCAGCATGGTGGAGCAGGAGGGGGGGCGGTTCTGAGTTGAGGATGAGAATAAAGCGACGCTGTTTGGACACAAAGAGAAAAGAGAGCAGTATTATGCCAGGCAAGACTTCTGCTACTTTAGCCAAGCCGGTGCCTGCTTCCGCTTCCTTTACTTCCACAGAACAACGCCACGGTTTGCACGGAGCAAGGCTGCCTTCTGAAAGACACGCCTGGAAGTTGCCAAGCCTGAGAAACACGGATTTAGAAGAACTCTGGCGATGCAGTTGGGCCTGATCTTCTCCTTCGAAGAAACAAAAGCTCTTACCTCAGAGTGGAAAAGCTTGATCTGCCAGTTCAAAAAGCTAAATCTGGACCTGGGAGGGTGGTGGCTGTGGCGGAAAAGCCCTTTTCCTCACCATCTCCTCAACCCAGGAAGCCATGAAAGCATCCTAGAGACTAGTGAGCTACTTTAAATTCAATGAAGTTGAACATTTTCCTCACTTTCCTCACAGATACAGTAAGACCATGGGGTCACAACTCCAGAAACATCAGAAAACCAGACATCCTGTTTTTTCCCATGGTGGCTGATCCCATCCTAATCCCTCTCCCTCCCTCCCTCCCTCTCTCTCGGCATCTGAGCATTTGCAATGCACAAAAGAAGCCCTCTCTTCCCTCTGCAAACAGCACTTAGCAATAGATTCATATACCGCTTCACAGTGCTTTACAGCCCCCTCTAAGCAGTTTCCAGAGCCAGCCTCTTGCCCACAATGATCTGGATCCTCATTTTACCAACCTCGGAATGACAGAAGGGTGAGTCAACCTTGAGCCGCTCATGATCGAACTGCCAGCAGTGGGAATGCAAAGTGAGCCTGCAATGCTGCCTTCTCACTACTGCGCCACCACAGCTCTTTTTATAAATACCTCTTCACCAAAGTGGACTCTGTGAGATGGTCGCAAGGGAGCTGATATCTTGAAGTTTGTTTGTTCTTTCTTTTTTTTTGGGGGGGGGGGGAATTTAATGGATGGAGAATACCTGAATCTATACAACTGGTGGGCCTCTCAAGAGAGGCAGCTCTACCTGCACCTTCCTCCAGCAAGGGAAGGGCTGGGGGTAAGGCAAAGGAGGCATTGGGAGCACCTGGGGCCTCTGAGGGCGTCTTCCGGAGCCGGAGCCGGCAGTTAATAGAAGAAGACAAGAGTTTGGCCCCGGTTAACATGCCCATGGAGTCCTCTCTGCTGTCCCTCAAGGGGATTTTAAAGATCTGTCTCTGCCAGTCGTATCTGCAGGCTCCCTCCGTCCTCTGCTCCTTTGTTTGCTGACCTTGTTTAATCTTGAAACCTTGGAGCTGTTGAATGGTCTTCCAGGGTGGAGCCTGCCCTCATCTGTGGCCCTGAAAAGCCGCCTCTGTGTCTGTTTTTCTTGGAGGGTCCAGCCTCCATTCAGAACAAGGCCTGCAGCTTTGCTCAAGGGGGCCTTTCAGCGGGGCAGGACAAACAACCAGGCTCTGCCTTTGACGGGCACGAAGGCTCCTTGGGTGCATTTAGCAGAATTACTCACCTGCTCCCTCCCTCCCTCACTGCTGTCAAATTAAAAGATCTACAACTTGGTGTAGCAGCTCTGTGGCCAAGCCTGAGGATTCGGGAGGGGCTGCTTTAAGAGGAGCTGAGACTCAGATGGCCACAACTGCCTTTCATGCGGGTCCTGGGTTGGTCTCCCAGGAACATGGGTTATGTGCTGAGGACTTGGCATGATCTGGGTCCTTGCCCAGGGAAAGAAATGGTTTCCTTCTGCTGTGGAAAAGGGAGTTTGGAACCTGGGTTGGCCCCTTCTCGATGTCCGTTTGGTCCCTCGTGGTACCAATGAGGAGCCCTGCAGAGAAGGCACAGATTGGCCTCCCCCTTCTGAGGAAGGGCAGAGGAGGATTGAAACGCCACTTGGCTAAGAACAGGAAGAGGTTGAGACTCGGAAGATCCAGCCTGGGGATGCCATGTACTGCCCTTGGCCAAATGCCAGCTCTGGGGTAAAAGGACAGTACCTGCAACGGAGAGCTTCCAGAGCAGAAGGGAGGAAGTGGCGGGGGGGGGGGGGGAGGCAGAACTCTCCTCCTCACAATGCCTGGTCTGTGTGGCCACACCTAAAGGGCATCTGGTGAAAGGAGGGCTTTTCTAGCCAAGCCTTCCTAAACCATATTGGGTGGGCTGCCTGGAGACAATCCAGCCCATGGTCAGTCCCAGAATGCTTTTCCCTCCGTCAGGAGCCATGCCTGACAAACGTCTGTTTGCCCAACCAGGGAGTGGCCGGAGGAGAACATGAAATCAGGATCCCTGAAGTCACAAGAAGCCCTGCCAGCAAGAAGGTCAGCAAGCCAACTTGGGATGAAACAGGGTTCTCCGGTTCTGTTACATCTTCTGGCTGCCCACCTGCTTCATCTGACATTAACCTGTTGCTCGTTGTTTATCTGTGCTGTGCCGTGGAAAGAGGGACATTATTCAGTGTAATAAAATCTTACAACGCTTGAAACAAATCTTTAAACACACCTCAATGTGTCGGAGGGACCCTGCATCTCCATTGACTGACTGCAAGAGCCGGTTTGCCCAATGAGCCACGCCTACATCCATGCCAGCTGAGTTCACCCTGACTGGATTGATTGATCGCCTGAGATCTATGCCCTGGCCTGATCCACTGAATCTGGGCGGTTTTATTTAAAGAAGCAAAATCGTTCAAAAGGAAAAGAAGCCGTTTCCAAGAGCAGCCGGCCAGATGCGCTTGGAAAGCTTGCAAGCGATGATCTACCAATCAAAGCAATGCAGAGAAAACAGGCAGGAATGCAAACTGGAAAAAAAATATGACAAAGTAATTTTGAGAGCTCTCTTGTCAACGTACTCAAGCAGCAGGTATTCCAATTGCTTTGTGGGAGCAGAACGGAGGCCAGGGACTTCACTGGGATTCTGGGTCCATTCTAGGTAATCCAGAGCAGGAGCCACCTTCCTGGGGACCCTAAATGCCCAGCTTCCCAACTGCATACTGGCTGGTCCCTGGGGAAGGAGGGACTGAAAGGCCCACAAAGGTTCAGGGGAAGCAATGGTGTCTCTCTTCCTTCCCCTTCACTGTCCCAGTGCCCCCTTTTATGATCAGAAGGTCAGCAGGACTGGCGGCAGAGGTGACATTCAGCAGGTTCTGACCAGGTCGGGAGAACCGGTGGCTGAAATTTTGAGTAATTCGGAGAACCGATGGTACCCTTCCCCCAGGAGTGGGGTGGGAATGGAGATTTTACGGTCTTCCCCCCTGCCACGCCCTTCAAGCCACGCCCACAGAACCGGTAGTAAAAGAAATTTGAATCCCACCACTTGACTGGAGGCCATCCAGCTGCCTGCCTCAGTCCAAGGGGTTCCTAGCGTGAGGCCAACCAAGCCATCTCAGATGGCCCTCAACCACACCCACCTTGCCCCTTGGACTCACCCCCTGGCAGAAGTCAGGGTTGACCTGGGCATCTCCTCACTACTTCTCAACTTCAGAGTCCTTGTGTCATTCCCCTCTGGGGTTCCCCTGAAAGGTGAGGGGGGGAAGATCTTCAGAAAAGGCCAATCACATGGGAGGACCAGGAGGCCATCTCCACCACCACCCCTCCTTTCCCCCCCCCCCCATTTAAGTAAGGATGGGAAGCCAGATGCAGAGCATGGCAAGATGCTGCCAGGTGGGGCTCCGGCAAAGGGAGAGGCTCTTGATGCACCTGGTTACATTGGAGGTGGGGCAAGGCTGAATCCCTGGACCTCTTCTGACAACAAAGCTCTGCTCCAGAAGAGGTGCAGGGCACAGCGGCTTCACCATTCACACATATCAACCTGCATGCACACGTGTATGGAAATCCTCGCTATTCATCTCATTGTCCTTCGTGACACTTTTCCTTCTCCTCCGATATTTTACCCCCTTTGCACAATTAAGTTGGCTGAATAGAACAAACAGGTAGCAGGGTCCACAAAACACACTGCATGGTTCATCATGGTTTGCAAAGCAATGGGATTCAGCTGCTCAGCCGAACCTTCCCCGCCACGGAAAAGGTTTCCCAAACTGACCAACTGGACTGATGCGCGCAAAGCCTCCAGGATTAGAAGGGCCTCCCTTACCTGGGCACCTGTTACAGGTACCTGCCTTCCTCGGCCCCGACCATTCCAACGTCTGCGCTCCAAGCGCGGGGAGCCTCCAGGGGCGTTTTGCAGGCAGGAGAAGCCCGGCAGGCTCCTCCGTGCCGAGGCGCGGTCTGGCCAGAGGGTCTTGGCCGACGCCCCCCGTCTCCCCATCCCCGGCGCCGACCGGCGTCGGCAATCCCTCCTGCCCCGAATTCCTCGGCGGCGAGGCTCCGCGGGCGGCTGGAAGGGACGCTCGCCAGGAGGCCCAAGAGCTCCGGCCCCCTTCGGCTGCGCCACGCAAAGAGCCGAGGCCGCTCCGGGTGTCGGCGGCCGGAGATTCCCCGCGGAGGGGGCTCCACCGAGGGCGGCCCCCGCCCCAGCCCAGCCCGGCC
The DNA here is from genome assembly GCA_015471245.1 of Laticauda colubrina. Classification (NCBI taxonomy): domain Eukaryota; kingdom Metazoa; phylum Chordata; class Lepidosauria; order Squamata; family Elapidae; genus Laticauda; species Laticauda colubrina. The sequence goes on from BLBF01000067.1 coordinate 12,924,669, forward strand.
GCCCGGCGCGACGGCAGCGCTCGCCTCCCGGCCCCGCTTGCCGGCGCTTCCCGCCCGCCCGCCCGCCCGCGCCCCACTCACGGCCGCTGGGAGCTGCTGGCCCGGGCAGGGAGCGGCGGGGCTGCTGCGCGCGCGGAGTCGCCGCTCGGTCTGCCGCCTCCTGGGCCGGCCGCGTCAGGAGCCCGGCTGGGTGGGGAAGGAGGAGGGGAGCCGCCAGCAGGCCGGGCCGGCGCGCGGGGGGGGGGGGGGGGGCGGCGGCGGCGGCGGCTGGGCGCTTCCCGCGGGTCCCTCGGCTCCCCTCCCGCGAAGGGAACGGGCGGGGGACAGCCCCGCGCCGGTTTCAGGGGAGGAGCCGAGCCGCCGGGTCCCCGCAGAGGAGACCCGGCCTGCCCCGTGGCCCCTTCTTGGAAAGCAGCTTCGCCCGGGGAGGCTGGGCACTCCCTGGCCCAGGCCGGGATCGGGCGCAGGACTGGAGTCCCCGGGGCTCAGGAGACCCCTGAAGCAAAAGCCCGGACCTCCCGGCCCCCCAGGACAACCAGCTGACTGCGGGCGACAGACAGCCGCCCATCACCTGCACGGCCATTTCAACACAGATGGACGGAAGTGCCACTGGAACCAGGAAGAAATGCGGGGTTCCCTGAGCCTCTTCGACTGCGGGGACAAGGGGACCCCCCATAGCCAGGCATTTAGCACAGCCAACAACGGCCCTCCCACCAGGCTGGCTGCAGGGCGCCAAAGGGTGGCCAAGTGATTTTGGCAACTGAGGTAGGAACTTCCACCACCGGCCCGGCCTTTCTCCACCTCCCTGGCAGGGAAAGCACACCCGTGGAGCAGCCAGGAGCCACCGGGGCCTTCTCAGAAGGCTCCATCCGAGAGGCCGAAGGGCTCCTGCCCGACAGGCTCCCAGCAGAGCCCTTCGGTCCCCATGGAGGCACCAGGCGAGGAAGACGCTCCTTCCGTGCACAAACAAGTGAAAGACTCCCCCCCCCCAAGAACGTGGCCCCGATATCAGCCATTTCACGTCCAGGTCACTACCTCTTGATGAATGGGCCCACACTGGCCAGGACCACAAAACGCCTGCGTTGCTCTCCGATCAGAAGAGGACGAGACCTGCAGACTCGTGGGCAAGAAGGCTGCCGGGCAAAGGGCCCTGACGGCAGAAGGGGATGGCTCGGGGACATGAAGGGGGCACCTGGGCAACCCTGTCCCTTGGCCAAAGTTCACCTGGTTGCAGGCAAAGACCCTTCATCCCTAAGGTCTCTCTTCTTATGTTCTTGGCCACAAAAGTGACCAGTCTTGCAAAGGTCCAGCCAAAGCTCCAACAAGCAGCTCAGCCAGGCAAAGCCGGAGGGAGCCGCCTCTGGAAATATGATATTTGGAACAGGGAAGCCAAAGCAGAGCCCCAGACACGACCTCAGCCTCCAGCCGGGCATCTCAGATGCTCCGGTAAGAACTGTGGCTGCTTCTGGTGGCAACGCTGCCTTTTCCGATGTTGCAGCTGGCAGGTCTGGGGCCCTTTTCTTCCCTGCAGCCCCACCCTCACCCCCATAAAATAAAGATCATAAGCAGATCTTTGGACATCTTCCCCTCCGGGCCAGGGAGAACCTGCAGGGTTTTCTCCCTCCCTCTTCAAAAAAAATAAAACAAGTAGAAACCAAATAAGATTAAAACTAAATCTGGGACATCAGTTTGCCAAATGCCACATCCTTCAAGAGGGTCTGCACTTAATCGCAGCAGAAGGAAGAGGATGCTGAGCACCATATTTGCACTGCTGTCTTCAGCTTTCCCAGCCAGGTGTGCTTGCCTATCCAGGGCCTGGTAGCAGATGAGGTTCAAGGGCTTACACACCTCATCAAGGTATGAACCCGTACACCATAAATCAAGGCTTATTGGGATGTCTGTCTGTGTGACGGAGGATGGCCAAACCCTGTCTCGATTTCCCTGGTTTCCTGTATTGTTATACAAGGCCCCCTGTGAGCAGCAGGAGCACTCCAGCTTCTCACCTGGCCTGAGAGGCTTCCCCAAAGACCTGGCTGGCCTGGAAGAGAAACCTGGCACAACCAGGAATCTTCCCCTCAGCCTGGTGCTGGTGTTCTTGCTGGGCATAAGAGGGAATGCAGCCCAGCACACCTGGAGGATGCCAGTTTGGGGGAAGCCAGGTAGCGCTTTTGGCTCTCTTCCTGCATGCTCCCAAACCACACACCAACCATTTCTGACTGGGAAAAATCCAGACAACCATTAGTGGCAGCAAAGAAAGGACAAGTGTGGTGCTGCCTCAACGGTGTCCAGCTTCTTCTTGCCCAGATCTGGGAGGCTGATCTGGTCTGCAGAGCAACCATAATTCTTCAACAGTTGGGTATAACTGGCAAAGAGCAACTTCCTTTTCTCCTTTGCCAGCCCCAGGTTGGGTGGGGAGGGAGGGAGTGTTGTTGGGGCACGTCTGATCACATTGGAAAGGCAGGTGACCTATCAACGTGGAGCATTTCCGCCATTTGAGAGGTGAGCAGATAATGGCTTGTTTTGGGACATCCTCTTGGGCGTGGGGCTGTTTCCCAGGAGCAGGAAGCCAGGCCACCTGCAGATATCCCTGCCAGCTCCAGTTCACTCTTCCAGGTCAATGTACCAAAGCAACTCTCCCCCCATTCTCTCCCCCAACCTCCTGCTGAAGCATCCCAAAGAAGATGGAGACTCTTCCCTAACTTGCCTAGACATCAACATTGCAGAGCAAAATATTAGATAAGAGAGATCAGAGGATAAAACAGCTAACTGCAAAATTACTGTTTGTTCTGCTTGCAGCAAGATACAAATCTAAAAATAATAGAGCACCAGCTTTTCATTTCTCCCTGTAGCAAAGAAATGTGCAACTATCCGATGTTTTGAAATCTTATCCTGCATTTTCCTAGCAATGCTGGGAGTTTTCTGCAAGTAACTAATCCATGGACACAGTTTAGACCTGGGCTGCCCCTGCCTGCCTTAGCCCACGGGGGGCTGACCCAGAGGGAACCCTTCTCTGAAGGGAGGACAGAATAAACCTTCCACGGGTAAAACCAGAATTTTAAAATTGGCATTGGCTGAAGATTGTCATAGATAACAACTGTGTGACAAAAGTGTATTTAGATTTGATTACTATTTCTAACACTGGATTTCTACATTAGCACGTACAGCCTCTGCCCTCTCTTGTTATCTCTCATGGGGTGCAAGATTTGTAGGCAACCTGCTGTTGCTTAACTTTTCTCGATTTCTTTCTTTCTTTTCCTTTTTTGCCTGTTTGGGGTTCCGTGTTGTTTATTCCGGGGCATGCCTAGGAACATGTTCAATGCAGAAATGCTAATAAAAATCAACAGAGGCATGTCTGGGCCGGGACAGGATTAATCTGAGAAAAGAAAAAAATGAAGTATTTGGGTGGAGCTGATTCAGTCGGGGGTGGGAGAGAGCAAGGGGGTGCAAAGAGTCTATGTTGCACCTGGCAGGAGGAGTTCGTGATGGGAAGGGCCACACAACCATCCATTCTCTGGGAAACTTGACCTAAGTCGGCTTCTCCCACCTTCAGGTGTGCTGAATGTCATCTCCTTAAACTCCCAGCCCCCCAAAGGTGTCCTGGCATCTTTGATTGGCTGGGCAGCAGATGCGCAATCCACTTGATCTGGATGGTGACCAGTTGCAGAATTATTTTTCAACAAGGGTGGAAAACTCATTTGGGACTTTTGAGAGCACAGTGTGAGTCTTGGGCAGGAATAGGGTAGGTCTAGTAAAAAGAAGGACCAGGGTGACACGATGGCAGCCGTCCAATATTTGAGGGGCTGCCCCAAAGAAGAGGAGGGGTCAAGCTCTTCTCCAAAGCCCCTGAAGGCAGCAGGACAAGAAGCAACAGATGGAAACTCACCAAGGGGAGAAGCAACCTGGAACTAAGGAGAAACTTCCAGACAGGGAGGACAATTTAAATGGTGGAACAGCTTCCCTCCAGAAGTTGTGGCTGCTCCATCACTGGAGGCTTTCAAGAAGAGGCTGGGCAGTCACCTGTATAAAATGGTCTAGGGTCTCGTGCTTGAGCAGGGGGCTGGACTAGAAGACCTCCAAGGTCCCTTCCAAGTCTGTTTGCTCTGTTATTCTTCTCACAGAGTTGTGTTCCTAGGCGGGCCTCCCGTTGCCCCAAAAGTCTCTTTGATCAGGAAGCAGGTGGGACTGTTCCAGGGTGGTCCCCTTGCCCTCTTGAGTCCCCCTCCTGTTGTCTTCCACTGCCCTACCTTGCCTTTCTCCTTCCTGCAACCCTCCAGCATCTTTATTTGCACAGAGGCAAATGGATATGCAGGGGAAGCCAGAGGTTGGGCCAGTTTCAAAAGCAAACAGAGGACAAAGGTGCCGGTGTCCCCAGCCCACACTCTCACGCTCATCCAAAGGGCAAATCCACTTCCGGGTTTTAGGCCAGTGGCGAGCATGGGAGGCAAAATGGAGGCACTGGGCGGTAAAGCGTTCATCCAGGCTTGGCAGGACAGTCACCCTTGCTGGGTGTGCAAGCCTGTCCCCATTTTCACCTGTGAGGCGTGCGAAAGCAGAACCTGCCAGCCTGAGTTTCGAGAGTCGGGATCTGGAGCAGTTTCATGCAAGCCCCCTTGGAAGTCTTGGGGGCTGGAGGGGGTGTTCCTGAAGGCCAAGGAAGGGCTCTACTCTGCAGCCAGAAAGGCCTATCAAAGCAGCTGCCCATTCACAAAGGCGATTTATCCAGGAAGAGGCTGAAGCCTTTGGCCAGCAGATCCTCTGAGGTCTTATGCTGGTTTCAGCTTTTCAACAGATTGCAGAAGCCTCTGCTTGCACTGGGTCAAGCAAAGCTCCAGAGCTCCCCGGCTGACTTGGAAGCCCACAGATCAACCTGACACTTGGCAGTTACTTGGCTGACTCATCGCATTCTCTTCCAGAGGCCCAAACCTGCTTGGCGAGGGCAGGAACAGGTTTTTTGGAGGGCACTCACAGTCCCTCCAGGTGTGAAGGAGGGGCGGGGGTGCCTCCTCCTCCTCTTCCTCCTCCTCATGCCTTTGATCAATTTGTCCAGCCATCCCACCGTCTGATTTTTTTCCCTCCTGCAGGCAGACAATTTGGCCCTGGGAAATAGTCTCCAATCAGAAGGGCTCCCAGTTTGCATTCATGGTAAAACTAACGATGCAAACTTGCATCAGGAGCCAGCAGAGGAACAGTTATTCTCTAACCCAGTTTGAATATTTGGGGCAGGGAGGTGGCTGCTTAAAGATCCTCCCCAAAGGTCCAGCTTTACTAAAACACAGAAGAGCTGGTTTGTTTTTGACGTTCTTCTACAGGATTTTCTTTTAACTTTCAGGGAGCACGAACACAAAGTTCTCCTCAAAGCAACTGGGAAGAGAGAAGGCTCCGAATTGGCCACCAAGACAGAGTCCCGCCGCTGAATGTGCTTGCTCTGCTACAGAGCTCCCCTTCCTTTCATTTTCCTCTGAACAAAATGAGGGAGGCGGAAAAAAGAATTTGCCTCACCTTCCAGAGCTGGCTCCGCCCTTCCTTCCAGGCAAACCACGGAGGAGTTGGTGAAACTTTCCCTTCTCATCAAGGAGATTCCTGCAACAGAGCCCGCTTTGGGGCATCTTGGCCAGTGACCCGGATGGCTGCTCCTCCCTGGGTCCAGGCAGAGGACCAGGGGTGCTGGTCTCGAATCCCTGGGGTGAACCAAAAGGGCCCATTTCTGCCTTCCAAGTCAGCTCTTGCCCACCCCCTTCGCGGAGGCAGGGTCCCATTTATTAAAAGTGAACTCACCGCTCTTGCCTTACCGAAGAGAGAGGCCTTGAAAATAAAGCAAGGTCGCCCTGGCCTTCCCAAGGGCTCTTCCCAAGTTCTTATTATTCATATTTTCGGATCAGACATCGCTTTCGCCCTCCTTTGCACACGCTGGAATATTTTGGTCTCTACTTTTAAAAAGGAAAGCTACATCGCTTGCAGCTTTTTGGGGGCAGGTATCATTAGCTTCCCTTTGTGTGTTTGTTCCCTAAGGTTGCCAGCTTCTTCAATTAAAAGGGGGAAAAAAATCTCTTACACCAATAAGGTAGTAAAGAAAAGCTAGACGCTTATTTAGTTAAGTGTTTCGTCTCCCTGTTTCACTGCACGGATGAAAGCAGCAAAGCAGCTGAGACCACAATTAAAGTGTTTAATGAAGCCCCAAGAAGCCAAGATTCAAAGGCCAGATGCTGAACCATTCACCAAGAGCCAGCAGAAAGCAATGAAGGAGCACTAAAGTACACTGCCCAACCATGTGGAGAAAAGAATAAGGGCCGAAGAGAGACTTCCCTAGCCGGGGTGGGGGGGCTCAGTCTCCAAACATCCGGGTGGCATCAGACATAATGCCGTCCTAGAAGTGTCCTCCAAGTTGAGCTCAACTCACTGCAGTTCAGATGGAGATGATCTTCCCGGCCACAGTAGAGAGAGATTGTCCTGTTGCCTCCTTCCCAAAACCATTTTTTTTCAACTTCCCGTCTTCCTCCGCCCAGAGATTCTGTGTGGTCTCCTGTTCTATGGATTGCCTGGAGAGCGGGGGTGGGGCTGCTGCTTCCTGGGAAAGACCCCTGTCCTTGTCACCCAAGGGCATCTGCAGGGATCCTGGGCCCACGAAGGGCGGCGTCAACGCCTAGCATGGACTGCTTCATGGGGCTTCACAGCACTCTCTAAGCTGTAGTCTCTGACTCGGGAGAGCTTTAGGAATGTGTAGCACCCTCCCCCAAATCTGTGCCTCCTCGTCCATCCTACGACTTCCAGCTGGTGTGGCCAATGGGCCGTGCTGGTGGGAAACCACACAGCTGTCCTGCGAGCTGGACCGCCTAAGAGGTTGGAAGACGGGCCTCGGAATCAGACGGTTAACGCCTAGACGCGCATCTCAAGGAAGGAGAGGAGAGTGGAAAGAACGGAAGCCGAAGGTGGGGAAGAGGGGCTTAGGACAGTTAAGAACATCAAGCCAGCATCAAGCTGGGCAAAATGTTCTCCTTCCAGAGTGCAGCCAACAGTTGAGGCTTTCCGAACCACGCTGCCTTCAGGCTTTTCAAGAGCTCTTGTTTAATTCCAGGGAAGAACCGGACTCTTTCCTTCAGAACAGGCGCCCATTCTTCTCTGAAGGCACCCACCAGCAGGACTTCTCGGAATACTTGGCCGCTGGCACCAGCAAGGGCCAGAGATCCGCATTGTCCAAAGGGCCAGGCAGTTGGATGCCAGATGACATTTTGCAGAAGCTCAACCCTGGCAAAGCTCAACCCCACCTACCATGCTTGTTCCTCCTTCCCCCTCTTCCCTGCTCCCGCCCTAAAACAGCCCACACGGTATGAAAGAGTGCCCAGGTTTAGAGGGCAGAGTGCGGGAGAAAGGGCCCCTTTACAATGAAAGACCTCTGGGCTGAAAACATTCTCAAAAAACAAGGCAGGCCTTTGCACAGCTGGATCTGGAAGAATCTGGAGTTGTTAACTGGAAGTCAAGGTGCTTTCTCCAATCTCCCAGCCTCGCCTCTGTCTCTCAGGGATACCACCCAACCCATAAACATCAACCTCCTCTTGAATGCCAGCAGAAAAACTAAGGAAGGAAACCCAGAAGTGAAGTAAGGGGCCACGGGTTGAACAAAATGCCACCTTGTTTTCTGCTCAACCAAGACAATGCAAAGACAGAGGCAGACAGCAGAACGTGGCTGGATTATGGAAGCAGCTGCAGTTTTGAAGGAAAATAAGAAAATTAAATCACAACAGTGCCATTTAGGTCAATCCAGATGGGTCAAAGTGTTTGTTGCAGCAAACAGAAGTGCTGAGGAGCTGTTTAATATCCAGGCCCCACAAGTTACCTGTAATTAAATGTATATATCCCCTGGTTATAAAGGTAATTAAATCCATTCACATACATGTCTTTGCTACACTCAATCAACATGGCTTATGATTACGAGAATGAGATGCGATTTCAGTGATAAATAAATCTGTAGCAATGCCAGCTAGGTGGTTCAGAATATAGCAACTCAGTCGGCATTCTTCCCATGAGTGTTGGGGGGAGAATGAGATGCAACAGCAATTATATCTTCACTTAAAAAATCCGGATGGCAAGAAACCGAGCCTTTGGACTACAGGAACAAACCATTCCTGCTCTCTCACCAGGTTGGTGTGAGGCTTCAAGGGGGAAAATGATTATCTCAGAAGAGAGTCAAAGCAGCATCTCAAGGCTCATCCCTTTCCCGACTTGGAAGACATTCTTCCAAGGCTGAGCTAAATGTCCACTGTCTGAAACAAGTGATCTCCCGCAATCCTCCTGTGAAGGAGGAGAGGCAGGAAGCTGACTCTACACAGGGCCCCTTCTTCCTTGGGATGAGTTGCCTTCTAAATTTCTGAGAAACAGACTGAACTCGAAAGGATGCTGACTGCACATCCTTGCCCAGAAATTTAAATGCTTTAGAAATGGAGGGAAGGTTATAGAGAGGGACTTGGAGCAGAAGCCTGGGCAATGGGACTGTGTGGAACTGGAAGGGGAGGAAACAACAATCTGATCGTGCATTCCCTGTGAGCACATACCAGCATGATTATCATGGCTTAATGGTTTGCACCTTCTGCTCCCTACACCATAAACTGGATTTTATAAATGACAGAATACCAGTCTGGGGAGGATGAATTATTTTTTACGATGTGCATTCCTTTCTCCCTTTTCCAAACATGGCGAGATCCTTGAAATCATAGACCATTTTCTGCACTTCGTATGGCAAACATAAAGATCGAGTTCACACAGGTGGAATAATTAGGATGAATATTAGCTACTTACATGGCGCTCTCACTCATGCAACACTTTGCCCTTCAGCAGGCTAGGTTCCCCTGGCCCAAGCGGATCAGCAGGAAGGCCTATGTTTGCAGGTGGAGTCAGTGTCGCGTTGTCTGGCCACCCGGGCTGCCAGATCTCCAGGTCCAATCGGTGGATTCAGCCTTGTCGCCTCCATGGGCTAAACGGGGGGAAGAGCAACTGGGGGTGAGGGCCAGGATCAGACCCTCTTCTGGATTTGGCTCCTGTCCGCTCTAGAGCCCGGCTGACTCGCACTTTCTGCAAGCAAGAAAAGCTGTGACCTTGTTCCGATTTTGTTTTTGTTACGTTAACGTTTATTTTCATGGGATTTTTTATTTTTCTTTCTCCTTCTTCCATTTGCTACAAAAAAATAAACGAGCAGAAATGTCTCCCATGATTTTCAATCTTTTATGTCAGATTGACAGGAGCATGGAGGGCGGCCGTTGCAGCCTCAGGTGTAGCCGACCAGGCGAGGTGTGCTGGGGAAGGTCTTCCGCATCCCCATGCACTTCTCCTTGTCGATGAAGAGGCTGTTGGCCTTCACCATCAGGTCGTGCTCCAGTTTCGACTTGTTGAGGATTAGCAGCTGCAGGGTATCCTGGGCTTCTCGCAAGCGCAACTTCAGGGTCTGGAGTGTGTCATCAATTGTGAACACTTCGTTCACCAGCCTGAAAGGGAAGGAAAAGGTCACTGGCTGCTGGCACCCGGCTGGGATGGCCGCCTGGAAAGACCCAGGCTCGGAAGCGCATGCAGAGAGAGGCCTGCTTGCGTTCTGCTTCTTCCTTAATGGGATCCGTTGGAGGAGCTTAAGAAGATGTTAACAAATGAGCCAAGACTAACAGCGACAGGGAGAAGCCTCGAAGCAGAGCTGGCTTGCAAGGCAGGTGGATTGCTCCCCCCCCCCCCCCCCGCGGCTCTCTTACAAGCAGCAGAGGAACTGTCTGTTGCTGCCTCTGCCTAAAACTGGCATTTCATGCCCCCACTTGTAGGGAGGCCGGGCTCACATTCAGCCCAGGACACCCTGAACCAAACCACAGAGGCAGGAAGAGACCAGAAGCAGCAGCTGGCAGGGCCCAGCACCGACTCCAGAAGAGGAGAAAACCACCTGAGCCACACAGGGGACTCGGGGCTCCAGAAAGGCCTCGGCAACCTCCCAGCAGGTTCTGCAGGGACTCAGCCTGGATTCCCAAAACGGTGCTTCGCCACACAAGCTCCCACTGGCCTCCTTTAAAGCAGCAGTGTCTCTCAGGGCTGATGCAGCCACCACCACAGGCTGCCATGGGAAGCCCAAGGGCACTCACTTGAACTGGGGGACGTCCCGGCACAGCTCCATGTTTGGCCGCCGGGTCCGCGCTTCCAGCCGGGTCTGGGCCACCTTCAGTGGACACTCCTTCGCCATGATTGCCCTTTCCAGTAACATGATGGTGTTTTCAGTCTGGAAGATTTCTTGAAGGGTCTGAAAGGGAAAGTAAAGACCTGTGACACTTTTGGAAAGGAAAACAGCTGCCAGCACACAAGGCCCGGCTGGAGAATCCTGGGCCCAGGATCCGGCCCATTCTGAGGAGGATGGCGGCTCTGGCTTTCAGGCCAGCTACAGATCCAGCACAAAAAAATTGCACTTCTACTTTGTTCCCACAAAAATCACCTGGAAGCTACATACACAAAAAACGCACAGCCCCATGGAGTGGCTAAAGATCAAACTTCACTCCAAGGCAACTTTTCTTCTTTTTAAAAGTTTCATTGATTAATCAGGAAATACATAACTTAAAACCCGGCAACAGAAACCCTGAGGACCCTGAACATGTGATTCTGAATGGCAATGTTTAACTTGCCAGGAGAAAATAATTAAACAGACACAGAATATTCATTGTAATTAATTGATCAACACTGATTTTAATTAAAACCCATTTCGTTTTTGTTCTGGTCCCTTTTTAGTTTTTGTTCTACAGCCCCAGGCAAGTTAGTCAAACCTCCCAGTATAGCAAGCAGGCCCAAAATATTGTAAAAAATATTGTAATTGGTCTGGAAAATTTAGCCCTACATTTGCTCTGGCTGAGAATAAATCAGGGCTGAGTACATTTTGATCTCTCTCAGTTAAAGTGAGTAATGCAGCTGAAATATCTGCCCATACATCAAGCAAAATAAACTTAGTATGTAAACAACTTTTGGCCGAGATTCAAGATTCTTTCACGGATTTGTAGCCACTGGAATACAGGAAATGCCCCTCTTTAGTTGGTCAAGGTCCCCCATGTTTCTGGGCTCTGCTTGAGAAACCCAGGGCCTTCTCTGCCACGATCTTAACAATGGTGAAGAACTTTCTGTCAAGTAGATATGCCGGCTCTCTATAAATTAATACTGGCCCCAAATTGGCACAAATTGGTCATGCTGCAGAAGGCATCAAAGGTTGCCCCTTAAACCATCCTCCTGCACCCAAGAGCTCTTCCAACACAGGACCTCCCTGGGGAGGGCTTGAACCAAGTGGTGACATGAATATCAGGTTCTGTTCGTTTGGTGTTTCGTGAGTCATTAAAAAGGATGAGCTTCTAACTTTCCCACAGTCAGATCTCAAAACAATAAGCACACTAAGCAAGGGTAGGCCAAGAGTCCCAACACTTCCTCTTAAGAAATACTTAAAGAAACTCAAGGGGATATCTCCCCTCTGAAGGAGAAATCCAAGCTCCTCTAGCTGAGAGGCAAGGAGGTTGGGGGGGGGGGGGAAAGGGGGGGGGGGGAGCTACTTCATCCTAGGGAAAGGACCAAGCACAAAGCCAGATCCAGCCTGGCTTGTTTATTCCTTTACTTCTTGTTCTGCTTTGTTTTTTCTCTTCTGGGGAAAACGTTCCTGCTGAATTTCATGCTAAGAAAAGAAATAACTGACAAGCAGTCGACTCTTCCCCATCAGTATCTGAAACACAAACTCAGAACTCAAACCAAACATTCAACCTCTTTTGAACAGAAAGTGTTGTGATAGATAGGATTTGAAGTCATAATTCTCTTGCTTTCTATTTTAAAAAGTAGAATTAAGGAAAAGCAGGAAGGGAGCGGATGTGTATTTGCAACCTGGTCAACCTTCCTGCCTACCAGCACTATGTGACCTTAACTACACCGAATGACTACATATAAAATCCACAATGCAAGATAATTCACATCATTTCAAAGGGTGTAGCCTTATTAGCAGTCAATCCTGCATCAATGCAGAGCTACATTGGAAGGATCAGAAATCAGTGCAAAAGCGCAGGGGGGAGACGGACACAAAGAAGTTCAGAAGTGGCTGTAGATTGATGTCTATGGCTCCTCCCAAGATGCCCTCCTGTTCCAGAGCATAAACACAAATGAGCTCCCTGGCATTCTTGGCTCTTCAGTTCAGTTCCCTTCTGGCTCCCCGAGGAGCAAAGGAAAAGAGCCCCTCTGTCCTTTTCCATGGGACTAAGGGTTGCTTTCAATTCTCCTGCCTCTATGAGATGCTTCCACCGGTTGTCCAATGGACACAGAACCAGGGACTCAGCCTAGGAAAGACATCGGTCGCTTAGCCTCTTTAATGTGGCACAAGAGTGAAAGAGGCTAGGTGGAAAACGGGCGTTCCTGCTCTGTCCAACTATACTGGTTTAATCTGAATTCAAACAACTCTAAATTTATTATAGAAGTTATGGGGGAGGGGGGACTGACAAAGGTTTCGCTGAAGGCCATAATTCATCTCCGTGCTTGTGACTGTTCTCCTGCCATGCAAGAGATTGGAACAAGACACCGATTCATGCCAAGCCTGCCTGCCCACGTTGTCCAATGCTTTGGTGAGGTTCACCATTTGTTTCCCCACAAAACCTCCCTCTTGCGTGCTGCTGGATTGTCTCCGGTTTGGTGACCTCACGGGGCAGTGTGGGCAGAGCAGACCGACGGCTCTCCAGCATCTTCTTAAGTGAAAAAGCACAGAAGGTCAGTCAGCAAGCTGGACCAAGCGGGGAGCTCTTGACTTGCCAGCTCGGACAGCCTCCACATCTGTACCTCAACAATCGTTCTGTACAGCGTGCCAATCTCTGGAGTGGAGGCCCTGAGCTGCTCAGCAACCGAAATTCCGGCCCCGATTGGGGTCTTTAAGATGAGAACCACCTGCGCTAAGGGACATGGGGTCTCAGCTTGGGACTTCCAGCAGCAGAATGTTGAGAGACAGGTCTTGCTATAGGCTCTCCTCTCCTACGTGAGCAGGGGGTTGAACTAGATGGCCTCCTAGGTGCCTTCCAACTCTGTCAGCAAGGTCACCAACTTTAGCAATTGTGGACTTCAACTCCCAGAATTCCTCAGCCAGCAATCCACACTTAGTAAAGTTGCTAAGGTTGGAGACCCTGCTCTGGAGGCTCTGACAGTTTTTCTGAACCTAAATATAGGAATGAGAGAGATTCCATCAGCCCAGAGCAAACAGGATGCTGTCCTACCTTCGCCAGCTGTGCTTGCAGCTGGTTCTTGGCATCTGCAATTTCTGAGATGCGAGAGGTAAAGGATAGGTTGCTGTCTGTCCACTGCTTCCACATGTCATCCGAGGTGACTTCCAGCATGTGGTTGGCTTCCTCACAGAGGATGGCCGTGTTGGCCCGGGCGTTCTGGGAATACCGGATGTTGTCATCGCTAAACTTCGCCCAGGTTTCAGGGACAGAGACTCTGCAAGGCAAGAAGCCGAGTCGCTTTGGATAATGAAAGGAATTATTGTCCCTTTCCAATAATTCCAATAATAGGAATTATTATTCCTATTATTTCAAGTGAGAGAGGCCTGGGTCAAAATTATAGCCCAGTGCTAATAATAGGAGAGAAGACTGCGGGGTATAAAGTATTCTACTGAGTGCAGCGTGGTTATTTCTCTCCCTGTTGACTATGGGATGGTGAAAAACAGAAGAAAATAGAGCCCATGAGTGAAGAGGTGCAGCTCTGTGCACACAATGGAGAACCAGACCTCTCTAATGTGGAACATAAGAACCAGTTTAAATTGTTGAGGCCATCTAAGGTTGACATAGAATACTTTAACATGCATTTCAAGTCTAGGAAAAATGTTTTAAGGGTTTTTTCCTTTTAATTTTTTTCTGAAAGGCAAAGTGCTCACTGATGTCCCTAATCCAGTGTCCAATTATCAACGAAACGGCTCTGACAAACTTCATGAGACCGTCTCTTTCTTATTCCCGCATTCATATGGCTGCTACTTAAATGACTATGAGGAGAGAGTCCGGTACTTACGTTCCATCAATTTTCTCAATTCCATGGTAGTAGTTGATACTGTCCGAAGTATTCCTCAAATTGTAGCATTTTTCATCAATAAAATGAGCAGAACTTTTATCTCCAAGATCCCTCTCAAGCGCATGTTGAGCATCTCTGTTAAGGCTGGAACAAAGATTTATGTGGTTATCGTCTTCCCTCTCCCAATATTATTAATTAGAGGAGTGAAGGAACATCCACTGAAAAGGCACAGGAAATTTCTCTCCATTTCCAGATTGTAAAAAAAAAAAAAAGCCATGAATTTTAACCCTATACTTTTGTCACTTATAGAGTGACAAGAAAGCCTTTCTATGTTTACGGAGTTCCTGATTATCACACTTTCCTTTCAGTAAGACAAAAGAGTGAAGCGGAAGGAGTCCTGCTACCACTACCTGTTGAATTTCTGCCTAGTGTGACAGTCAAAGTAAAACATGTGGGTGGGTGATAGTGGTCAAGGAATAAATCATGCTAGTTTAGCCAATGCCATTTCTTTTCTTTTTCCACTTCCTGCCTTTGAAGGTTACTTCGGGTTTTCCCTCTGGGTGCTCTCCAGTTGGATACTTCTTGCTACTGAGAGCCGCCCAATGAACTGATTGTTCTTTGCTGAAGGCCCCACCCATCCCAAAGAGGATTCCTCAAACCATAATGCTGATCTTGAACTGCTGCTGCAGCTGTTGCATCATCCCCAGCACAGATAAATCAGACCAACTCATCATCCCGCTTTTAAGAGCAGCTGACTTGTTTCAAAGCTTACTTAATCTGCTGGTCGATTCTTTCTGCGAGCTTTTTCATTTTCTCTTGGCACGCCCTGATCAAATCAACCTCCTGGAATAGAAAAAACATGCCGGTCAGGGATTCTGCAGAAGTCGAGGGGAAAGGCAGGTTGTGGAGCAATCCTCCGTCCTTGCAAAGGCCCAGGAAAGGGAAACAAAAGGGATAACAGAGAATTAAAGGTGATATTTTGACGCCTGGTGACAAGACTGAGACATCCGGGTGGTTTTAGCAACAGCTCTGGAGAGGCTTGTCCCAGCCTTCCTACAGTATGTACGCAGACATCAGAAGAACATCTTGTTTATTTAAAATGCAAAAAGATCCTTGTGTTACATTTATATGCAATTGCATGCTGAGAATAGTGATTCTCATTCATTTTTATCAGCAGGAAGGTTAAATTAATAAGGAGCTTATCAGATGAGGTATCCTCCAGATTGAGGTATCTGCATCAGAACACACCAAGAGTCTCCGGAGTTATTTGTTTAAACCTGAACGGAGAGAAAAGTTTCATCATGCATTACAGGTATTAATACATAGCAGAGGCAGAGCTCAATGAAAGCACACATAGAATTGTTGTGAGTTATTATCTTCCAGTAAGTCTCGGTGGCTGGGATTTAAGGGAGCGGAAGTTCAACACAGTGTGGGAAAACAGCTGCAGACTAACCTCACCCTCTTGAAATTGGTGAATTTTAAACAAGACATCAGCCTCATCAGCCGGATCAGGCAGAAAACGCAACAACGAGCTCGTTCCACTTTATTTATAAGGCTACACTAACAGAATTAGTCTGTAAGTGCTATTCTCCCACCATCTCCTTTGCAGCCTGAGAAACCGGGCAGGGTCCCTCCTGCGCCTCTCGCCCTGCCCGCTTTCCAGCCACGGGCTCTGCTGCCCCTTCTCCCTAGGCAGCCTCTCTTCACCCATCTCCCAAGGTTTTTCCCAAAGTCTTTCCACTGGACTAATCTTACATTACTGAAACTTGCTTTATACAAAAAGTTCCTGCTTACAGAAAATGAAGAAAAAGAAAAAAGAAAATCCTCTTTCAGGAATGCAACCAGATATCTCCAAACAAGCTGATAGCATATTCACTCCTGCTCTGAACAGTTTCCGGTCAGCTTACCTTTCCATGAGCAAACCCAGAGGGCAGAAAGAGCAGGAAAACAAAAACCTACCATTTAAATGCTACTTTTTGGCAATTGCTTACAAACTATTTTACAATACCTGTATAAGATTCCTTTCCACGTGATCATGGACCAAGTCAATTCCCATCCGTTTCTCCCGATTATATAAACATTCCAAGGCCACCTATGAACAATCCAGACAAATTGGTGAGTAGGCTAATGCTCCCAATTATAAGCTTTTGATGTTGGGAATTTTGTTTTATTCTTCCAAATCAAGAAGCCAATCGGTCTGCCACCCCCAAAAGCAGACAGCCCATGGTTTTTTTTCTAGCCTACTAGCTAGAAGAAGCTAAAATAAAATTCTGCTGGATACAAAGGGGACCAGAATGGATTGCTGTACTGCAAACGGGGGGGGGAATAGAATTAAAAATATATCCAAGCGGGTGGGGGGGAGGGAGATGGAGAGGACAAAAGCTCCTGCCTCAAGCCAACTTTGGGTATGGCTGCTTTGGGGGTCAACAATATGTCCTGAACAGATTTGAAGAGAAAAGCTAATATGCCACCTCATGGCCAGTTTTCATCTCACAGCAAAGCTGACTCAGGGAAGCGCACAATGTTTCTAGCGGGTGCATAACACTTTTTAAATCCTACTTTTCTACACTCAAGAAAGTGGAATTCTCACCCTTGTCTTCTACAACTGATATTTTATGAGAAGGCACCAACAATACCATTAACATTATAATCGTTGAGCACATGAGCAAAGCTTCCAAGAGGCTCTGTAGGAGCACTTCTACCTGCTTACAGTTCAGAAATACAAACTGATATAAAATGATACAGCCTTGGTTCTGGCTAGATAAATAGACAGGTAGAATTCTTTATTGGCTAAGGTGAGTGCAGAGGTCTGATAGGAAAGCCAGAGCTTCTTTTAAGTCAAGCTTTGACTCCTAGTGACTTGTTTTTCAACCAGGCACAAACTGGCTTAGTTTTCAAGTCAAGGTTGGGCTGGTGCTGCCACCAGCAGAGAAGTTAAGACTTTACTGCTTCCGGAGCTTCCTCCTTTCTGAGCTGAAAACTATTTGCTGTTCTGGCTTTTAATACAAAAAGTAGAATTGCCATTTCTGAAGCAATCTGCCTTAGCATTTTTAATCTCTTCTGAGACACTTCACAGAAGCAAATGCCAAAGGGATATTTTCTACGGTGGAAGAGTGTTTCTCCATACCTCTACTGCAAACCGCCTTTAGCAGAAAGCACAGCTCATTTTATCTTGCCTATCATTTTGTGAGACTGCTGATGGCCTAGTTCAGGGATAGATTCATAATAAAAAGTATGTTGCTATCCTACCAAGGGCTTGCCTACCATTCGAAGGATGCTGCAGTGTTACAGCAAAGGAGAATGTTGTAGAACTAACCCACCAGGGAAATGGCTGGCAAGGCATCACCCTGCAGTGGCCGCAAGAGAGGCCAGTACTGTTTCTCCAGCACCCCGCATTAAGAGCATCCTGACAGCACTGGGGGAGCCACACTTGCCTGGAGAGGCCCCTGGGCTTCATCAGCCGCACACTCCAGGCGCCGCTTGGCAGTGTCCAGTGCACGAGTATCAAGCAGCAGCCGCTCGAGCTCATAGGTCAACTCGGACCGCCAGAAATCGATGTCAGCCAGCCTCTGTCCCAGGTTTTTCCCTGAATCCTCCTGCTGCTGCCGAGTCAGTTGGTCCTTGTCTTGCATGAGCCGCGCACTGTCCGCATTCAGCCGCCCAGCCCAGTGCCGGTATGCCTCCGACCCTTTGATCTGCACGGCGTTGGCTTTATACCAGTCTTGGGGACTGTAGCGGGCATAGAGGGAGGACCTCACCGAGGGCAGGATGGTTGGGGGCCGCAACGGGGCACTGAGGCGGCCGGCCCCCTCATCGCCAGGTCGGAAAGCAGAGACCTTGTAGAAGAGGCTGGGCCTCCATGAGTTCAGGTAGCGATAGCCTGGCAGGTAATAAGCCTGGTAGCTGTCATGGCTGAGGCTGGTGGGGGCCACCTCTGGCAGCAGGCAGCTCTTCTTCGGTCCACAGTAGCTGGCCGTCTGGGTGGTGCCCAAGAATTCCATCAAACACCACAGGCAGTTACCAACCTCCCTGGCAGCCCAAGGCCCCAAAGCAATTCAGCTGCCCTGGGGGGGAGGGGGGTCTCTGCCCCTTGAGCCCAGCCTGGCACTGTGACTTGGCGCTGGTGTCACAAAAGGACCCTGGAGGCCCTCCCTCCTCCACTGCCTGCTTAAAATGCCTCCCTGCTTGCCCTGAGACAGGCTTTCCCAGCCTGGGCAACCTGAGGGCAGGTGGACTTCAACCGCCAGAATTCCCCAGGTGGCATGCCGGCTGGGGAATTCTGGGAGATGGTCCCCTCTTCTGGTGAGTCAGGCCTCAGCCGCCAGCTTCCCAGCCCCCCTGAGGAACCCCAAGCCAAAGAGCTGGGGGCGCTGAGGGGCGCCCTGTCCCAAGCTGTGGCGCCGGACTAAGGCCGGAAAAGAGGGGCCGGTCTTCCCTTCCCTCGCTCGGCCTCTCCAGCCTCCCTCCGCGCTCCAACCGGAACGCATCGCCCGTTGTCTTTTTCCGGGGGAAGGATTTCTTTCGGGCGCACCGCGGGAGGCATTTTCGCATCCCTCCTCCGGCCGGAAGTGCGCTCCTCTTCCGGCAGAGGCGCCGCTATGGCGGAGGGGAGTGGGCCTTCCCTCGACGGACGGCCTCACGGTGAGCGAGGGGGGCGCCGGGCGGACGGGGGGCCCGCCTCTCCGCCGAATCGCCGCCCTCGGAGCCCCTGGAACGGCCTGGGAGCGGGGCCGCAGAGGGAGGGCAGGCCTTCCCCCTTTTTTCGGCCTTGCCCGGCCCCACCTCGACGCCCCCGCAGGAGCAATAATGATAATCACAGTCTTAGCGCTCTGAGTTTCCGTCTTAGTAAAATTTTTAAGAATATTTTAATCAGTGCAATTATGTTTTACTATTTTAATTCTTTTTGTATTTGTTTTAGAACTCGTAAGCCGGCCAGAGTTTCCACTTTGTAGGGAAATGGGTGACATAAAAATGTAACAAATAATAAATATATTTACAACCAGAGAGCCTTGAATTGTGTCTGTGCGTGAACGAAAGGTCCCTTTGAAATATTAGCATGGTGGGGGCCATTTGAACTTCGGGTGTGGGGGGGGGGGAGATTGTCGTGGTGGGGATTGACAGGAGAGCAATTTTAAGGTCCCTGAAGGGCCTGGCAGGAAAGGGCCTCTGGGTGGGGGGTCTCCAACTCCAGAGGGAAGGGGGTGGATTTCCAACCAGGCTGCACAGCCATTCTTGGTGTTGCTTTAATCTGGACCTGATTGTCCACCCTGCTCCCCTTCTCTTTAGCATCCAGCCTTTTTCTCTCCTGCACTTTTTTTCCCTGACCTACTACAATGATGCTAAATTTTCAGCCAGATCTGTTGCCATCATGCTCGCCTGTGACTCCTCATCTTCCTCTAGTGTGAATATTCTCTTTTATTCATATCCCTTCCAGACTGTCCAGGCACTGACAGCAATGAAGCAGGCAAGGCTGATGCTTGCCAAGGATGCCCCAACCAGGGCTTGTGTTCCTTGGGACAACTTGCTGGCCCTGACCCAGGTATGTTATGGATGCGTTATGCAACTGAGCTTGGAGAATGAGCTTGGGAGGGAGTCCCTGATGGTGTTCTGACCCAACTGGGTTCCAAAAGAGCAAACACAAGACAAAGGCAGCAGGTTTAATCCACAAATTCTGTTTCTTCACAGATAGAAGGCTGCTTCCAACTAATTAGCCTTGCCAAGTTGTTTGTCAAGGCTGCCAAAAACCCAGAGATAAGAACTAGTTTCCAAGAGTTTTCAAATACTAACTATGATGTCCACGAGGCTGAGTCTCAGAGCATCTTTACCTTCTGCAAAGAATGCTTCTTCAAACCTGGCTTTTATCCTCTTGAGGGAGGGGCCATTACCTTGCAGCCTTACTTCCGAGTCACCTGTGCTGCTGTAACTGCTCTCTCCTACGATCAATCCTGTGCATGCACGCACTTGGCACAGGCTCCTCGGGAACCTCCTCATCGCTGCTGCCAGCCCCCACAATCTCTGAAGGTGGCAGTCCACTCCCTAATGGTCCTGGCCCCTTGCTCTCCTCAGCCGTCCGCACCTGCTGCCGGCTAACCACAACAGATGGCAGCTTGCAGAGTTCTCAGTGCTTTTTTCATTTGCCTTTGAGCTGTGGGTGAGGTGGGACCATTAGGGATGGAGGGGGCTTAATGGCAGGTAGGGGCTAACCCTGTTGTAGGGCCACTCAGTCATGAGAGGAAAACCAAGTTCCATATCATATCTGACTCCTTACATCCTCAAATACAAAATATTTTATTGATTAAAGTTTTTTCTGTTGTTTTCCCCTCCATGAAGCTATTGAGGAAATCAAGGAAAAGATGAAAACTGTCAAGCACAAGCTTCTGGTGTTGTCTGGAAAAGGAGGTGTGGGTAAGAGCACATTCACTGCTCTCTTGGCCCATGGATTAGCAGAAGATGAAGCTACGCAGGTGAGGGTCTTCTGTATAACACTCTTCAGCATCACAGAGGTTGTCATAACAGTAGGCTGACAGTGGAGACAAACAAGCAATTTCTCGTGATGGCTTCATGAGGAAGGCCACACATAATGTTGCTTGATAGGAAATAGAAATTATGTCCTTTCCTGGAGCCAGCCTTCTGATCAATGAAAGGGTGTCATTTCCCCCCCCCCCCAATTCTGAATCTGAGGGGGAAGACGAGCAGCTGACAGAGACCAGGAGAGTGGCTCCCTTGGCTATGGAGGAAACTGGGGAAGGGCAAAGTCAGGCTGGGCAGACCAGGGAGAGGTAGAACAAGGGGTTCAGATGAAGACCAAGGCCCACCCCCTCCTCATCCTAGGGTGTGCAGCAAGGAACGCAGAAGAGAGCGAGAGCAACGTAGGTTGTGTGGCTTATGAGGAAGGAAAGCACCCCAATTCCCTTCACAAGGCACACCGGGGGATGGAGTTTAAAGGAGAGGCTGTTGGGAGGGGTGGCTGTTGGAGAGTTCATCTTGTGCTGAGAGTTTAGCGTGCATTCCTGACTGTTTGAATTATTGCCATGGTTCTTTGTGTGCTTATCTTGCCTTGCTGGAATTATTGGACTCATTATCTTGCCCTGCTGGAGTGATTGATTGGAGTCATTCTGTTTACAGAGTTTGGAGTGGAGTATCTGTGGCCAGAGGCTGTGCAAGTTCATGGGAGAGTTTTTCTTCAGGCCAGAGAATAAACAGGACGTTGGGGGTGAAGTTAGAGCAAATAAAGTAACTCATATCGGTTCTCTGGCTGTGTTGCCTTCGTGCCACGCCCTGGGTTATCACAAAGAGTTGCAACAATTCCATACATATTTTTGTGGTATCTTTGAAAGTAAAATTGCAAATCCTGACTGTCTCTTCCCACTCCAGGTTGCCGTGCTGGACATTGACATTTGTGGACCATCCATCCCAAAAATCATGGGCCTTGAGGGAGAACAGGTGTGGCTTTGTGTGTCAGAAATGTTTCATTGTGTTGCTCTTGATTCAGGATGTCAGTGCCTGTGCCATGCAGTCCTTTTTAAAATGCAGCTTTCTAGATTCACCAGGACGCTTTTTATTTTTGGTTTAGTGGTTCTGCAAAGTGAGAACTGGCCTTTTGGAAACCAATAATAAGATGTACTGAAAAGATCTATCCCAGAACAGAAAGTTCTGTTATAGCAAACTTGCATGTTTCTAAAATAGGGTGCTTAGCTCCTCTCCCTGATTTGGGGTGATGCTTGTTGATTGTCAATCTCTTACCAATATCTAGTCTTGGAAAATGTATATATTGTTTTTTTTCTAACTACGTGGACATTATCATCATAAATTAACTGTCTCTTTGAATTACAAATTTAGAGCAATAGCAAATTATTGTGATGTTGGGTGCTGGGTGCATATTAACATTTCGAAACCTTCTTTTCAGGTTCATCAAAGTGGGTCTGGCTGGTCTCCAGTGGTGAGTTGCTGTGGCTGTTTCTTAACAAACTGCATGAGAACTCTGGTCTTTCCTGCTGGTTGCCACTTTCAGTTTTCATCAAGAAAAAGCACATTCACTGTGCACATTCACTACGTTTTCATCAAGAAAAAGCAAGTGTTAGATGGCCTCTCCCATATTCTCCTATTTTGGTGCTGAAGTTCCTTATATTAGTTTACTGACTGAAATAAGTAAATTAAGATTTATTTACTTTCTGAAAAGGTTTGGCCTCGATACAGAGATACTTCATCTCTAGTTGAATTCTAGGAGTGATAAGGTTGCAGCTGCTTCATACACAGAAATAATAATTCATTTGTAGTTTTTGTTTGATCAGTTGTGTGTGTACTCCTGTCTTCTAGTACGTTGAAGAAAACCTGGGTGTGATGTCAGTGGGATTTCTGCTGAGCAGCCCTGATGATGCCGTTATTTGGAGAGGACCGAAAAAAAATGGTTTGTGTCTCTCGGCCCCTGCAAAGAAACCCAGCTGCTGATTTCCTTGTGAATGGCAGTGGCTTCCCCACTTCTGGAATGTCAGATAACAAATAACAGATAATCAGAGTTGGAAGGGACCTTGTAGGTCATCTAGTCCAACTCGCTGCCCAAGCAGCAAGACCCCACACCATTTCTGACAAATGGCAGTCCAATCCCTCCTTGAAAGAGATGGCGCTCCCACAACTTCTGAGGGCAAGTTATTCCATTGGTTGATGGTTCTCACTGTCAGAAAGTTTCTCCTTACTTCCAGGTTAAATCTCTCCTTGTTCAGTTTCCATCCATTATTCCTTGTCTGGCCTTCAGGTGCTTTGGAAAACAGCTTGACCCCCTTCTTCCTCCTCTCTGTAGCAATCCCTCAAATATTGGAAGACAGTTATCACGTCTCCCCTGGTCCTTCTCTTTGCTAGACTAACCAAGCCCAGTTCCCGTAACCGTTCTTCATATGTTTGAGCCTCCAGTCCCCTAATCATCCTGGTTGTTCTTCTCTGTACTTTTTCTTGAGTCTCAACATCTTTTTTATAATGTGGTGAACAAAACTGGATGAAGTACTCTAGGTGTGGTCTTACTAGGACTTTATAGAATAGGATTAGTACCTCCCTTGATCTTGATTGTATCCCTCTATTAATACAATTTAGGATTGTGTTAGCTTTTTTGGCTGCTGCTGCCCACTGCTGGGTCCTTTATGGTTGGTTGTCCACTAAGACCCCAAGATCCCTCTCACAGTTACTGCTATTGAGCCTGGTTTCACCCAGTCTATATGTGTCCTTTTGGTTTTCCTTGCCTAAGTGTAGGACTTTACTTTTCTCTACACTGAATTTTATTTTGTTAGATACGGACCAGTGTTCTAGTCTGTCAAGATCCATCTGGATCTTGAGCCTATCTTCTTGGGTGTTAGCTATTCCTGACAGCTTAGTATCATTTGCAAATTTGGTCCACAGGTTTAGTTAAAATTAAACTAGCTCTAATTTTACAGCTTGATAACTAGTTGATAATTATTTTTGTTTGGTGACCATGTGAAAATATATTAAGAAAAATACACTGCAGCACAGAGACACACTTGATGCGGGTGACTGAGGTAAATTTCAGGCTTCCCCCCCAAAAGACCCAGCTTCTCCCTTTATTTTTTATTATTATTTTTAGGAATGATTAAGCAATTTCTTCGGGATGTGGACTGGGGTGAAATTGACTACCTGATTGTAGATACCCCTCCAGGAACATCAGATGAACATATATCCATAGTCCAGTTTCTCAGCAGTGACAGAATTGACGGGGCAGTGATCATCACCACCCCACAGGTGAGATACGGAACCTCCGTAATGGGACTAAGGCGGCATTTCAGTTGGGCTGTAAGCAGGTAGGCAAGCACTGCCAGATGCACATTGTAGGAAATAAGCCTTGAATCGGCTCAGCCTTCTGATTAAAACCCCACAGCTGTCCCCATTTTTTCCAAACAGATAAGAGGGAAGCAGGAGGTGAATGGACCAGTTTTGAAGGAGATGCAGAAACAACATTGGGAACAGCTGTTTGGGGTTGGGGAGGGGAGGCCACGTGAGAAGGGAAAGGGTAGGAAGAGCAGAAGAGGCAGGGAGATATCAAGGTGTGAGTTCCCCCAGCAATGCTTTTGCAGGACCCCTGGGCCAAACCTTAAGGGCAGTGTGGTCAGTGGGCCACTTTTTCTTTTCAAGGGCAACTATTAATGCAGGAAAGCTGGATTAGTGGTCAGCTCTTCTTTCCCATAGGAAGTGGCACTTCAGGATGTTCGGAAAGAGATCAGCTTCTGCCATAAGGTGAAGCTACCTGTCATTGGAGTGGTAGAAAACATGAGCGGCTTCGTATGCCCAAAATGTAAGGTATTGTTACATCTCTCTTAACAGCTTTTAAGTAGAGTAATTATTCTTGCTGAGTCCAGCTCTTCCGTGGTGAGACTCCGCTACCCCTACCCAGTCCTTAAGAGTTTCTTCTCCCTTTCTGCCTCCAGCCACCAAAATGGCTCTCCTGTGAATTCCAGGGAGCTTCTGCAGCCCTGAGCAGCTGGCCAGGGAGGGAACATCCCTCCCTGGCAGGGGGCTGCAGGCTCAATTTCACTGTTCTGGGTGGCAGCAGAAGAGACCTCTGTGTGGCACAAACGCTCAGGCCCCTCCTTTCCAGAACATCTCGGGGCCTGTGTAACAGTTTTCCCCTTTTACAGAAAGAGTCCCAAATATTTCCCCTCACCACGGGGGGTGCAGAGATGATGTGTCACACCTTAAACGTGCCTCTCCTGGGAAAAATGCCTCTCGACCCTCAAATAGGTAAGGTAATGACCTATTGGCACATTTTTGGCGTGAAAGAGAGCAGATTGGCAGTGAGAATCTCTGTTCCTCAAAGTGGATGAGGCATCCTGGTGGGGAACTGGAGGGAGCATTTCTCTTTTGGAGTCATTTCACTACATTTGCCCCTTCCCTTTTCCCCTTTCCTCGAGCAGGAAAAAGTTGTGACAGAGGCCAGTCTTTCTTAGCCGAAGCACCGCATTCTCCAGCCACCCTGTCTTGCAGGAACATTATCCAAAGTGAGTTCAGCCCTTCAAGGGATTCGTCCAAGCACTTCAGAGTCTCCTTTAAAAAAAAAAAAGTTTTGGACAGCAAATCTGGCTCTCAGAATCGTTTTCAGCCACAGGCCACTCCTTTGGGCAATAGTGGCCTTCCAGCCCCCACCCCCTCCCAAGAGGCACCTGGTGGCCTTCGTGCCTGTGGCTGGAAGCCAGCCAGAGAGGGAGGCATTGTGGAGTTTGAGTCTAATTCTTGCTTTGGATCTTTTTGCAGGAATCCAGGATTATTGCAACCAGAACTCCCCACAGGAAGAAAACATGATCTGAGTAGAAGATAAACGTGGATCCGTTGTGCATAATCATGTATGTGCAAATAAATACTTGGAATGCTACTTGCTGATCAAAGATGTTTTTCTGAGGAGAGCCCTTCTAGGTTTTCCAAAAACAGGCTGTGTTTTGTTCCTGGGAGCAGATCCACTTATCATGATTTGATAACTTCCCTTAATAATTAACTTCACTCGTGAAATCAGCCACTGGAGACAAGTTCAGAGGCTGCTTTTATTGAGAAAAACGTACGTCTTCCTTTTTCTCTTTGAGGATGAAGGTCAGTTCCCTTGATTTTGTTTAGTCTCATTCTTCAGGTGTTTTAAAAGGGTGATACCGACAGGGTCCTGTCCACAAGAGACACTGTGTGGTGCCATATTAGCTCTTTTAAGACTGCAAATAAAAATAACTCATCTGTTTGTGTCTGTCTGGTTCTAAGCAGAGGGATCGCTGTTTCACTTCCTCATCTGCTTCGCGGATCAAATGTTCTTAGAGAAAGCAGGGTGAAGGCAAAGACCCATGGGCAGAGAGTCTCCTCCTGCCCCTTGCTGCTCCCCAGGGAGAGGCTGGCAGGAAGGATGATTGTTTTATGCCCCCAGCATCCTCCACAGGTGAACGGGGACAGAAAGGAATGTGGGACATGCACACCCAGTGTCTGCTAGGGAGCCCTAGAAAGCCATCCACAAATGCTGAAATGATGCCTAACAGAATCTGGGCTGGGCTGAATGAACGCCACCGAAGGAGCAGGGAGAGGAGGAGGCTTCTAGGCCTGCCTCGCAAGCAGAGAAGCCGGCATTCCTCCTAGGGAGGGGCTCAGAGCTTGGGGCTCGGCATCAGCCTGCCACCTGCTCCAGCAGAGGAAAAGGCCGGAACAGCGTCCTAGAGAAGGGCTGCTGTGCCAGAAAGCACCACGTGGGATGTGAGGCCAAGAGGAAGCTACTGATGATGATGATGATGATGATGAATGTGCTGTGTTGGCTCTTCTGAAGTGAAAGGCAGCCTGTCATGTTTAGCGCAGAAACCGTCTCCCGGGGACTTTCCAGACAGCCTCGTTTTAATGGCTTTGGGTCCCCAGATGCTTCAGGATGCTTTTTTGAAAGTCCTCTGAGTGTTCCTGCAGGAGCAATAAAACAAGGCTGGTGGCCAAAGAGGCGGAAAAGCCAACGCTAGGGTGCAGATGCGGTAGAATTCCCCAAGCGAAGTCAGGTCTGCCCCAGTCACAACCCCACCCACCCCGCCATTGCCAGGATTGGTTGAGCGATTCCCTCTGTTTAAAAAGCCACCTCCGTTTCCAGTCTTCCCCACTGAGGCTTCATCTCCAAAGCCGGGCAGGAGGCTCTCCCGCTCACCTTCTGGAAGATGTCCTGGGCCGGGAAATGTGGGGTGACCTTGCGGATGGTTTGGGAGGCTCCCCCGAGTTTACAGTGGATATAGCCGTAAAGGTTAGCCGTCTGGAGACAGATGCCAGTTATCACCAGTCCCTGGAACACAAAGCGTAGGGGCAGCAGACCTGCAGGCAGGTTTCTCATGAAACTGGGGAGACCCCCGAGGACCTGGGAGAGCAGCCCTCGCCCAGCATAAACTGGGTGGCTAGTAGATGAGGATGATTTTCAGAAAGGCAGGCTCTTAACAGATTTCTTTTACGATTGTGCAGAGCGCCTTCACATAATCACAAGGATATTTTGTAATGAATCCAGGTTCCTGAGAACCTGAGGATCTTTTTAAATTTCTACCCTGGAAGACTGCAAAGTTCTAGCTGAAACTAGAGCTTCAGGAAAGTTGGCTGAGTGAGATTTACGAGAGTCAGGGATGACAGCCAGTCTGTCAAAGGTCACCCAGAAGAGGCAAGGGAGAACTGAGTTCTTCCCATCTCCTTACTCAGAAAATGCTTCAGCGCCCCACCAAGGAAGCCCTCCACCACACAGGGGCCTTGGGGGGGCCCTGATGCAGGCTTTACTCCATCCCTGCCTGCTCACGAAGCATCTAGCGACGGTTGCAGACATCTGGGCAAAAGCTGCCCTCTGGAAAGCCGTTTGGCGGTCTCCGAGTCCCAGAGGAACCCTGCCGAGTGCCGCCCAGCCCTTACCAGCCACTTCAGCTTCAAAGAGAACAAGGTGCTGAAGAAGAACAGGATCCAGATGACAGGGCAGATGATCAGCCCGAGCCAGAAGATCCGGGCTTCTACCTCAGTGGGGGGAGCCACAGCAGAGGGAGCCTCAAAAGGAGAGAAAAGCAAATTATTTTAAGACATGTGGTTGTGAGTTGCTCTCGGCCCAAATCTCTGCAAGACAACAACATTCAACAGAAACGGGAACAGATACTGTCTCTTGTTAAGAAAGCAGATTCACTTCTTCATGCTAGCAAGCAAACTTCCTTAAAATGTGATACTTTGATTGGGTTTATATGGTCCAAAATTTGTGAAGCCCTTTGAAATGTCGGGCTCCAAAATGCGCACAGCCACCAGATTCCCTCATTTTCCCTTTTCCAGACCGACATGAAAAATCCCCTCGTTCCCAACCATGGTGATGTTAGCTGGGGGTTATGAGGGTTGCATTCTGACCTCTGGCTCCTCCCAGGCAAGAAAGGAGATGCTCAGGTTCGCCCCGAGGCCTTTCTCTTGCAGTTCAAGAGCAAATGGCTCCCCTTCGAAAACTGACCCAAAAGTTCACATGCTGAAAAAGAGAATTAACTACCTTCCTTGCTTCAAACACCCAGTGGCTCCTCCCATCTTCGTCGATCTGGTTCCACCATCGCAAACCGACCAGCAACCTTCCGGTGACATTCTGGTGGGGCAGATGAAAGAAGAGGGTGCCCTTTTGGGAGAGATTGCCGGGAAGAAAGATGGGAGTTTGGGGGAGTTTCTTGAACTACAGAAATGTAGGAGGCCCTTCACCTTGCCTAAACCAGGTTGGGTCCACCAGAACCAGCATCTCTCCATTTCCCAGTGCTGTCATTTGGAGAAGCCAATCGTGACTCGCCCATCAGACTCCCTTGGCCGAGGACTGCAACCCTGACTTTGCCTGCTGGTGGGAAGGGAGCTGATGGCCTGGCAGGCCCCAGGCTGGAGAGCTCTGGAAAACTATGCCTCCTTCATTGCATTTGCTGCAACCATGGCCTTTAATTTCTCCAGTTGCTTGATCCCAGCTTAGACTGGTGGTGATGCCTGCGGCATCACCTTCCCCCTTTTTATCTAGGAGAAGAAAGCCCCTTTTCCATCATTGGCACCTGTTAAGTAACAAACTCATAAAGCAAGTTCAAGGTTTGCCTCCTCGGTGCTCCTTGTATCTGCCCACCACCAAGAGTACTAACAATTGTATGAAGCTGAGGAAGAGAAGATGGAACGGAGGAGGAAGCTGGGTGGTTCTCCTCCTTCCTTGGCACCGTGAAGGGCCCGGCAGAACAAAGTGACCCAGTGTGGCCTTGTCAGGCAAGGCCAGCAGAAGGCCTACCTTCACAGACCAGAAGTCAAAGGAGAGAAGGAGGAGGATGACGAGGAAGCAGCTGATGAAGCTTCTGCTGAACCAGTCGCAGAAGAGGTAGGTCACGATGGCACTCACGCGGAAGAAGAGGTGGAAAAAGGTGGCCAGAGGGTACCTAGGAAGGAACCATCCAGAATTTTGGGAGTTGTTGAGGTTGGACACTCCTCCTTTAAACATTTCGGTAACGCAGGATGTTGCTGCTGTGGGCTTCCGGGCAGAGGAGGGCAAAAGCCAGGCGGCTCTGGCTGGGTATTGGCACACTGGCTTCCCGGTGAAGCCCCATCCGCTGCAAGAGCAAGCCAAGCCCTGCAGGGTATGTACATTAGTTGGTGAGAATGAGAAGAAAAATGAACTGTTTACAGCAAGGCCGGTTCCAAGGACACCATGATGTGATCTCACATTTACCTACCTGGCAACGGTAGGCACAAGAGAACAGCAAGGAGAAACATTTGATTTTGCATCTGTGAATTTCGGTAAAGAAGCCTCTTTTGTTCTGGACCCAAACAGCAAAGGCCACCGTATTTAATCAAGTAATTTTAAAAGCAAATCCAAAATGTTTAGGAACAATATTAAACTTGTGTGCAGCCCAATTTTCAATGATTCTGCACAGCCAATTAATTTGGCAAGTGTATTTAGTAAGTGCCAGAAATACCAAAGGCTTCGGTCAGCTTGCCTAAGAACAGCCATGGCATGCGGTTACAGAACACAGAATTCCAAGAAGCTTTCTACCAAATAAGCCCCAAATTCAGTTGAGCAGGAAAAAGAAAACCCCTCAACCAGTGCAGCAGAAACTCAAAAGGAAGTTTGCATTCACATCCATCATACGTATAAAAAAGGTCCATTTATAAAACCGAGAGAAGGCTGGGGGGGGGCAGTTGGAAGAGGCCCCCCTCCTTACCTGACTTTTGCCTTCCTTAAGGCCAGCTCCTCTTCATT
Source organism: Laticauda colubrina (assembly GCA_015471245.1). NCBI lineage: Eukaryota > Metazoa > Chordata > Lepidosauria > Squamata > Elapidae > Laticauda > Laticauda colubrina. Next base: position 12,954,406 of record BLBF01000067.1, read on the forward strand.
CCCAAAGTCGAGGGACACGTCTTCCGTGTCATCTGCCAAGGTCTGAAAAAGGTGGGCCCTGCGTGAGCATCCCATACACACCCAAGCTCAGAGGTGCACCAAGGGAAGGCGTGATGAAGCCCTCGAAAGCCACCGCTGGAGACCCTGGCAGAACCACGCCTCTTTCTGTCCTCATTTTCCAGCAGAGCTTTGCCTCCTCCCCCCCCCCCCCGGCCCGCTTTCTCCTGCACCCTCAATCTGAGACGGGCCCTGCGCTTGACTGGCAAGGCTGCTCCCCTCCTGCCTCTAAAGGTTTCCAGGTCGCTTTTCCCACCTGGAGTCGCTTCCTCTTTTCAGCCACACCAGGCCTCGCTCTTGCCAGCTGGCTGCCTGCCTACGTACGTGGAAGTGCCTCTTCTGGGTCTGGGAAAGTACACAGAGCCTTTGTTTTGACTGAAGGGTTGAGTCCCTCCTCCTGCCTCCCAAGGCTGAGGGACTCCCTGCCTCTTGTTTCCCAGAAACACCGTGTGTCCACACGCCCCTATACTCAAGCCTCCCTCCGGGAAATGGGTTCCATTCAAAATAATCTTCTCCCAGGCTGGGTTGCCCCCCTGCCTGTTTTGCCTTGTGCTCCTTTTCAGCGCTCAGGGCCAAAGACTCTCCCAGACCTTTTTGGGCAGCGAATTGCTTTACACACAGCCTCCTGCATCCTGCCAGTCCAAAGCCATCCCATAATACTCTGGTTTTCCTCCCCTCCGCTTCAGCCCCTTCTCCCCCACCTGCTTCATCTTCTTGGCTCCGTCTCCTCCTCTTCCTCCTCTGGCCTCTGCGGATGTGAGCAGAATCCACCCAACATCCTGCCTCCTCCTGGCCGTTGCTATGGCAACTGGAGCAGGGATGCTGCTGCCCAGGCAGCGAGCAGCAGGTTGGCCCAGAGACTGCCTGGCTTTGGGCACCGGGCAGCTGCAGGCCGACAGCCCAAAGTCCCTGGTCTTGGCTTGCTCTTTCAGGTCCCCAATGTTGGGACCCTGCCGATGCCCATCTTTGACCTGTGAGGTTCCCCACATAGTGTACCTTTCTGCCTGGCTTCATGGCAACCAGGGAGCTAATGCCACATTGCCCAGCTGACATCCAGCCCCAAATGCAAAATGTGGCCTGAAAATCTGCAGCAACAGACATAAGCCCAAGGGGGAAGGGTCTCGCAGCCCCCCTGCCCCCCAAGCTTTGTAAAGGAGGCAATATGTCTGCATCCGGCCTGCCTTTGCATAGCTGAGCAACTGGAACTTCCTGCATTGTTGGGAGACTGTTAAGCCTGGGTTCCCCAACCAGGGTTAGGTAGACAAGCTAAACAGAATGTGCAGCGTTAGTCAGATAGGCACACAGATAAATGAGTGAGCTAAGCTTGTATGTTTATTAACATACAGTAAAAATAACAGATACGCTTGTGCTATCAAGAATATAGTTTATTCCATTATAAGTTCATAGCATAGTCAAAATAACAGTCCAATAGTCATGTATCATGTAGTCAGTCCATTCAGGGATATTCAGTTAGCAAAGTCCATGTAGAATATCCTATGTCAGTTCACTTACAAATCAGTCCTTTGTTGTCTCTCCCGTTCGAGCAATGCAGTCTTGATTCCAAGCAGTAATCAGGGATCATCAAAGCCAGAGCAAGCAAGCTGTAGACTTGCTACTTTTATATTGTTTTCATAACCACTCCCTTAATTGCTATTTCACAGTTAAAGCTGCATACACTTTAACATACACTAACTATGATTCATAGTTATTATTTCACCTAAACCAGTTAGGGTAGACAATGTTATCCCTAACAGAGACAACAACAACTGCAGGTTCGCCTTGCAGGTGTTTTTGCTGGCCGACGACCTGCGGCCCTTTGAGCCAGAAACGGCCCGAGGAGCAGGTGAACCCAGAGGGGGAGTCGCAAGCGAGGCTGCCGTGCAGATAGCCGTAGCCCTGGGCGCTGCCCTCCCTGCTTTGGGATGCATCCAAAGCTTGAGCAACTTCCGGGCTGCCCCAACCGCAAAAAGCTTTATCCCGGGACAAAGGCCAGGTAGCCTCAGCGGTGCCCCCCCTCGGCCCGACCTCCCTGGGGTTTCAACCCGGAGCCCCGCCAAGGAGCCGCTGCTGCAGATCTGGCGCCTCTTGGGGTGGGTGTAAAGGGAGGAGACAGGACACCCAGCCCTCATCCAGGGAGGCTCCCAAAGCTGCCAAACGGTTCTGCGAATAATAAGCACATCAAATTCAATATGGCCCTCGCTCACTCCCGCTCTCTCACAGACACACACACACGCACACCCCCTCTGAACAAAGTCTCTATTTGACTCGAGCAAGAATTTGGGTGAATTTCGCACTCTTGGGGGAAATTTTCAAAAAAAAAAAAAAAGCATCCCATCTGCAATGTAACAGTTTTGCTATTTACTGCAACCAAGCAAGCATCCAAGTAATCAATTTTTAGAAATGATAAATAAATAAGTAAAAAATTAAACAAATAAATAAATAAATAAGTAAAAAATTAAATAAATGAATAAATAAATAAAACGGGAGATAATAATGTCCTTGGAAGATGATGCCGTGCATTCCAGGAAATGGGGAAATATCAGCGACGATTCCCCAAATTGAACACATCAGTTTTCTTTTTCTCACTTCATCTTTTTGGAACCCTGGTAAGATGAGTTCGGCATATAAATATCTGTAGAAAAACAGGGAAGTGCAGCATAAATAAGTGAGAGAAATCCAAGTGCTCCTGCTGCCAAAATGGATATTTTCAAGCAAATCTTGCCAGAAGTGAGGGGCATTTTGTTAACGGCTTCGGCCCTGCAGGTTCAAACCTTCCTGCACTCCCTGCTGACTGAAGGAATTATATCACAGGAATATTATCAGACCTTACTCTATGAAAAAGACGCTGATGACTTAGCAAGGAAGGTTGCTCTGACCCTGCTTGGAAAACAGGCTGGGCCATCCAGTTCCAGCTGCGTCTCTTACTTACAGCTTTCTGGCAAGTCTAGAGAAAACACTAAGCATGGAGCTGTCTCACTGAGGACTAGAAACTTGACCGGTAAGCTTGGTTAATATCATACAATTCTTTAGTGCATTAAAGATTTCTCAGTATTTGTGTGGGAAGGGAATTAAGGTGCATCCAACCTCACTGTGGGAACACCTCCTTCCTGGTCAGTTGGATAATTTCACTGGCATTGTCTTACAGAGAGAGAGGTAGATAGCTAGTTACTTAAGCCTAACATGAATTTAAATTTAATTTAAAAATCAATGAGCACTAATTTCATCCTCAAGTAGGATACATCCTATCTATCTGGTCTGATACATAGGATTTATCCTATTTGAGAATTAAGTGGGTGAGGGGGGTTTTCTCCACCGGGTTTGCCAATTGCCTTTTTTGATCTTATATTTTAAATATTGTTGAGTTTCAATTTAATGTCATAAATAGGGCAGTGGGACATTTTAGAACCTCATTTTAAAATCTTGGAACCATTTTTTAAAAATCCTGAATTTGAGAACGGAACCTACAGCCAAATGTGCTGGATGACAGGCTGGTGGGGATGGCAGTCCAGAGCACCAGCTAATTTCATCCTCAACTTCGCCAGTCCCATTTCCTTAGTCCCCTGCTTGTCCCCTGACTTTGGGGGTCCCACAGCAGTGACCTGTGAGATGATCTGGGCCACTTTTGGCTCCCAGCTCAGCCCTGGCCATCCCCAGTCTCTCCTGTGCACTGATGCCCGTGTAGTTGTGTTGGTGCCAGAGTTCACACTGCAGCCATACATTGGCCACCCTCAGGGAGGCAAAGTTGTCCTGTGTGAAAGGATCGTGGGTGGGAGAGGCAGGCCCCAGGGGCACAGAGGGAAGGACAGCCTCGTGGAGAGTGCAAAGATGTGAGTGGACCTGATCAGAATCAGAGAGAGGAGAAAATGAAACCTGAGGCTACTTTCACTTCTTGTGTCAGTTGGACACAGAAAGCCAGTGAGCAGCACGTTGGGAGTAAGCTCTCCTCCACACGAGCCTGAAGTCATGTGTGTGGCCACCTGGACGGTAGGTACCCGGGCCCCGCAGGGACTGTCGTTGGGCAGAGGACAAAGTCAGGTATTTGTCTGGCAGGCATCTGTTCTCAGCAAAGGGAGTTCCCAACCATGGAAGTTCTTGGTCGATTATTTTTGAAATGGGGGAATTCCACTTCACTCCCACTTTGAGATTTTCCATTTATGGGCAGTCAGTCACCTGTAGGACTGGCAGCCTGGCCACTTTGCCCAGGGGCATCCAGGATGGCTTATAATCCGGAACTCACCATGCCAGCCATTTTGCAGGAAGGACTGTTTGGAAGTTTTCTGCAAGGTCGGTTGTTTTTCTTTCACATCCCTGAGAACCTTATTTCTCTGCTTCTGGCTTCCCGATCCTCTGCTGTGCTTTCTTTGCCAACCAGAGCATGAAAAAGGGGCTGAGGGGACAATCCCCACCCCACCCTTTGTTGATCGATGCTGGCAAGTTTAGCCGGTGGTGCAGAAAGAAAGTCAGGGACCCTGGAGAGGTGAACCAGCAAGCTGGCCCTGCCCTCAAATTCTCAGGGAGGAGAGCAGAAGGGGGCAGCTGAGTATTGCAGGGTGAGTATTGCAGGGTGGGGTCTTGCAGCTCTGCCTTGGGTTGGATCCCTGTGCAGCGAACTTTTTTTTTTCAAAGAAAGGCAACTGAGGGAACATGATTCACTTCTCAGTTCAGACAGTCGGGCTGGACTGAGGCTGGCTTGGTGCAGCTGACCAAAACGTTTTGACCCTGGCGAGCTTGGCTAGACTCAGCCCGCAGGTTTGGAAGAAGCTCCAGGCCTCCCACCGGCCTCTACTCTGCTGTGCCTTTCCATAGGGGAAGGGGTCTGCCCTCCGTCCCTCACCCCATCCTCGCCTAGGAGACCGCAAGGTCACAGCTGCGACCACGAATCAGGGGAACCATTTGAATTGCTGCAAGTGGCACAGCTCTTCTTTTGGGGGAGTGGGTCTTCCAAAGAGATGGGTTGCTTTCTTGCCCTCCTTGACATCTGTTTGAGCTAAGCTGGAGTCGCCCCCCCCCCCGTGCATATTTATAGAAGGTAGAAGATGTGAGCCCACTTTCTGTTCTCCTTTTGTGAACAATGCAGCTGTGACGTCTTTCCTTTGAACCATCCAGGGTCAGAAACAGGAGTGTAGAAAAGTTGCAGGGGCTGCATTCTGCAGGTTGGACACACCTGTTTTCCACCTGGGGGTCCCTCAGGGGCTCCATAAACTGCTGCTTTGATCCCAGCCAGATTGCAAACTCTGTTTTATAGCTTAGTGCTGATCTCAATGTGATTTAGTCAGTAAACCCAATAAAGCAAAGCTTGGATCAGCCCCGTACTACATCCTGACTCCTTTTTTGGGCAAAAATCCCCCCAAATGTCATTTGTCTCCAGATCTTTGGAAAGCGAATCCAGGCATAAAGGTTAGGGGGTGAAACCTGGCAAATTCCTCATGTGTCCAATCACACTTGGCCAATAAAGAATTCTATCTATCATCTCTCTCTCTCGCTATCTATCTATCTATGTATCCATATCTATCTATCTATCTATCTATCTCTATCTATCTCTATCTATCTCTATCTATCTCTATCTACCTCTCTCTCCCTCTGCCCCCCCTTCTCTGTGTATCTACCTACCTACCTACCTACCTCTCCCTCTCCCTATTTAATCATTTTCCCCAAAGCAGGCGGTGGGATGTCTTCAAAGCAACCTCTCCCCACCTAAAGCAGCCCAGGCAGGGACCGAAGTATTTCACCTTCTACAGAGCTTGGTCCACTTTTTCCTCCCTGCTGTTTCCACATCAGGTGACCTGAGCCCTGGAGGAATCCCACCAGAGACCCACTGCCTGCAGACCGAGAGGCCCCCAGCATCGATGGCTGAGATGGCGCCTGCAGGTGCTGGAGCCTGGCTTAAGGGAAGCCTCCTTCCCTGCCGCATCCCCTGGGAGGGCAACCTGTCTCGGGAGGCGGAGGGCAGGGACCACCAGCCTCTGTGGGGCAGCCTCCAGAGGGGGGGTCACGAGTGGCATCTTCTCTCTCCCCCACAGTTCAAGCGCCTGAGGCAGTCAGCGAGGATCCAGACAGCACCGAGGTGTTCTACACGGTGGAGAGGGACGAAAGCGGAGAAGTCGTCTGCCTCTGCTCTGACATGGGGGAGGCCTACAACAAAATTGGTGGGTCCCCCTTGCGGGTCAGCGACCTGAGGGTGCATCCGGGCAGACACGGTGCCCTCCCTTGGCTCACAGCCTGGACCCAAGAAGGTGGGAGGCAACCCAGGTGGCACAAAGGCCACCCCCACTTTGGAGGAGCGGCTGAGGGGGATCGGTGCCCATCTCCAATCAGGGAAGCAGCCCTACCTGACCCAGAAGCCCTCCCTGCCCAGAGGGCACCCCGGGATGCCCAGCTGAGGACATCGGCGGGGGCACCGCCCCACCCCTTCCACAGCACCAAAGGGCCCTTCCCCTCCAGGAGCTGAATTTAAGGGGGGGCACAATGTCCCCACACTCATGGAGGGGTTGCACTTTGGATTTGTAGTGCCTGACATTTGGTTATGTTTCCCTGCCCCCACATCTGTCCCCCCTCACCTTTAGCTGCCCTGGCTGAATATTTGCTGAAGGACCAGCAAGATGCCCTGGTGGACGAGCATTTTGGTGAGCCCAGCTTCGCTTCCAGGGGCCACACTCAGCCCTACCCCCCAGAGGGGCCTGGCTTTCCCCTGGTCAAGATGGGGCCTATTGGGGGGGCAGAAAAGGGGCCCTTTCCTCTCTGAGCTGCCTGAGCAGGAGAGCCTCCCTGGGCAAAGGGCTCCATCTGGTTCCTCCTTTCCTCCCGTCCTTCATGACAGCTGGCTCCTTGGGCTTTGCCTAATCCTGGAGTGTCTCCCCTCCCCCCGTTATTTCCCTATCTGTTCCCCTCCCCTCATGCTAAAAGTCATCTCTGGCTCTTCTCTTCATCACCAGAAAGCCTCTTTTGGGAGGTGGGGGCTGCGGAAGGGCCTGGGGGCTGCGCAGAGGCCAAAACCTGGGGTAAGTGAGAGAGCTGGGCGAAGGAGGGCTGACCCGGTCCAGCTTTCCAGAGGTTCCAGGTGCTAGATGGAGACGGAGGTGGGTTCAGGTTCAGAGGGCTGCCGAGACCCTTGCTAAGCCTCCTGGCCAAAGAAGGGCATCGGCAGAGACGTGGCCTGCCCCATCTGGCGCTTCTCCCCCTGCAGGCCCATCCTCGGAGGCCCCCGAAGCCAAGCGCCAGAGGCTGGGTGAGTGGGCTGCTCCCTTGGTGGCGGCTTCTCTTTAGTAACGGGGGTTGCAGAGATCGGGCCCCCTGCCCCAAGCCCCTTCCCCTCTGCTGCTGGCATGGCCCCTGCCTCACCCTCTTCTTTTCCCCTCCCGATCTGGGCCTTCCGAGGTGGCCTTGCTGCTCCTGCCTTCTGCCCTCCAGGCGTTCCCCTCCCTACAAGATGGCAAGCCACCCAGGGGTTGCAAAACAGCCCTTCCCCAAGCCTGAGGCTTCAACTCCCATCATGCCCAGCCACTGGCCTGGAAGTCTGAAGGCAGCAAGGAAACGAAGCAGGAAACTTCCAATGTTTGGTGCTGGCTGAGTGGAGGAGGAGCCCCCACCTTCCAGCCAGTTGGGGGCAAGCACTTGCCCTGGTCTCCCTGGGCTACTGAGGGAGAGGAGGGAGGGAAGGAGCCCGCCTTGCCTGGCTTTGGGGCTGGCTGGGTGACCTTCCTTTTCTTTGACAGCTCACCCACCGGCTCTGTGCATTGTGAGTGGGGACCCCCTCGCCACTCCCCCTCGCCCCAGCCAGGATGGCACCGACTCTCCCGGCGACTTCCACATGCAAATTTTTGTGGCCTCTGTGGGCCTTGCGGACAGATCTCCAGAAGCGCTCGGTACACAAAAACCCCTCCAAAGATCCCAGCCCTGGAGTGGCCCTGCCGGGATTCCTGCTTGACCTGGGGGGGGGGGGGGGGCCTGAGAGCAAACCTCCTTCTCTTTCTCTTCCAGGGCCCCCTGCAAATGGGCAGCTCTGGTGCATCCCACACCATCGGAGCAACATCCAGATGATCTTCACCTTTGAAAATGCCCAGCAACCCTGCTTGCCTGCAGATGCCCCAACCTGCCCAGGTGATTTTCCTCGTTTGCCCTCCCACCAGCAGACTCCAAGCGAGCTGGAGCTCAGGACCACCACACCACCAAAGCCGAAGTCATCCGAGGAGCAGGATTTTGGAACCTCAGCCCCCTGAAAGGCTCTGGCTTCCTTCCCTGACCCTCTCCCTGCCTGTCCTCCTTTCCTAGGGTCGCTCCAGGCTTTCTGCAAACGGCTGAAGGAGCATTTCTGCAGAGAATGCCGTCCGGGGCCTGGGCAGCCCCTGGGACACCTGTACCTGGAGAAGGACTTGGTGCAGCATCACCTGGATGGCAGGGGCGGGAGGAGTGTGGATCTGAGGCACTGCCACCTGGGAGAGAAGGGGGAGGCCTCCTTGGAGAGGAGCCGCTTGTTCCAGGGGACCAGGAAACCTGGCCTCGGCAGCAGAATCATCATGGTCTTGGGGAAGGCTGGCACGGGGAAAAGCCTCCTGGTGCAGAAGATCTGTCTGGACTGGGCCGATGGCCGGATGCCCCAGTTTGACTTTGTTTTCCGATTCGACTGCCGGAGGCTGAGCCTGCTGCAGGGCTCCTACCACGACTTCCAGGCCCTGCTCTCGGATTCCCTGGGTGGCTCCTGCCAGGGCATTGATGACGTCTACGACAGCCTCTTGCAGAAGCCAGAGCGGCTCCTCCTGCTTTTTGATGGCATGGAAGACCTGAAGGAGGATCCCGAGGGCTTCTCCTCCACTTCAGGGAGCCCGGCTGGCAGGGAAGCCCACAGCCTTGGTGCCATCTTGGCCCCCCTCTTCCAAAGGAAGAGGCTCAACGGCTGCACTTTCTTATTGACCGGACGGCCCAAAGAGAGGCTCCCCCTGTGTTTCCCTCGGGTGGACTCGGTCCTGGAGGTGGTGGGCTTCTCCCCGGAGCAGGCCTTGCTCTGCCTCGCCGGCTCTTTCGAGGGCTCTTCCTCCTGGGAGCAGGGGGCGAACCTTATCAGGAGCTCTCCTTACCTGCTCAGCCTTTGCTGCAATCCCGGCCTCTGCCGGTTCATTGGCCAGGCTGTGTTTGAAACCAGAGGCCAAGAGCTGCCCTCCACCCTCACTGGCCTCTTCGCCACATACCTTCTCCAGAAGGTGGCAAGTTCGACAGCAAGCTGCAAGGCCTCGAGGTGCCAGGCCATCCCTGCCCTGGCTGAGGTCTCTTGGTCTCTTGGGCAGCGTTGCCAAAGGGCCCTCTTGAGCGAGCAGTTCCCTTCCGCAGACGTGAAGGAGCTCGCTCTGAAAACTGGACTCATGGTGGAGCAGCGGGGTGTGTGTGTCTTCTCCAACTTCGCTGTCCAAAGTTTCTTGATGGCCCTGCATTTGACTCTTGCCAAAGAGTTCAAGGGCAAAAAACTCACCAAATTCCTTGGTTTGGGGGCCAAGTTCAGGAAATTTCTCTCTTCGTGGGGCCTGGTGCCCCGTTTCTTGTCTGGGTTGCTGTTCTTAAAGGATGACCTCAGCAGTTCTCTCCTTTTGGGTAAGGGAGGTGAGTTAGGTACAGAGAACATGATCGCAAGGAAGCAGAGAAGTCTCTCGAGATTCATCCGGAAACTTCCCCTTCGAGATTTCAGGCCAGACAAGTTGTTGGAGCTGCTCCACTGTGTCCATGAAACCGAAGATCAGCCCCTCTTGAAGCATTTGACCCTGGAACTCAGGCCAGACCTCTCCTTCGTGGGCTTTTCACTCGCCCCGCCAGATGTCAGCGTCCTGCACGCTGTGTTGGGAACGTCCTCCAAGAAGTTCTCTTTGGACCTGAGGGGGACCAGCATCCACTTGGATGGACTCAGGAAGCTGGTTGACCTGAAGAACGTCACCAAGTTCAGGTGGGCGGAGGGTCTTGGAGTGCCGCACCTGGGCAGGGGCTGGGCCTTCAGGACCAGGCTTTGTGAGGAAAGGCCCACCGAGCAGGGATCTCAGCCTCGGGGGAGGAGGGGGGCTGCAGGTGAGGTGGCTGGAAGAACACCTGGACGGCTTCTCCAAGCCAGAGGTTACTGCTGAGGGATTCGTTCTTATGTTGATGGTGCCTTGGTTGACCCCCAGTGATCTTAGTGGGCCCATAAAAACAATCTTTGGAGCCACTCAAGGAATCTTCACTTGAAGGGAACCAATCCAGGGTGGGGAAGGTGGAGAGGAGTTGTTGTCAGGGCCTAGGAAGGAGCCTCAAGCCAAGATCAGATCCTGGTCCAGTTAGTGTTGCAATTGTGCCCATCAGGGCCAGATCCAAACCCAACATCTTCCCAAGGGAAAGGCAGAACCAGAACCGCCCTGAACCCGGGAGGAGCCAGGGAAGCTGCCTGCAGCGGAGGAGGAGGAGGAGGCGTCCCAGCATGAGGAAGGCAGCCTCACAGACTCTTTTTGCAGGGTGTCCCTCGGGGAAGCTGTGGGGCTCTGGAAGCACCTGTGGGGTGCCCAGGAGAGGGAAGCCCTGCAGGCAGCCCTGCAGAAGTTCCTGGTGGAGCCCTTCAGGGCAAAGACGATGGGGGACGTGGACGCCCTTCTCGCCCTGGTGCAGCTGCAGAGAGACATGGCGGAAGGGTAAGGCCCCCACCCCCAGCTGAGCTCAGGAGAGGGCCCCATGCAGGCAGCCCCCAAGGCCAGCTGGAGGGAGGGTCTCCTGGTTGGGGGGAATGCCAGGCCCCCTCTAGGCCTGCCTTGGGGAATCAGGGATCTGGGGAGGTGCGCTGCTCCTCAGCCCCTACTCTGAGCACCAGGAGAAAGGGGCTTTGGGTGGCTTTGAGCAGAGGCATAGCTGAAGGTGGGGTGCAGAGATGGAGGATGTTATAGACATAGAACAACAGAGTTGGAAGGGACCCTGGACGTCATCTAGTCCAACCCCCTGCTGGAGCAGGAGAGTCTGTTCCAAATATTAACCTCTACCGAGGATTGAACTCACAGCCTCCTGATGGTGAGGTGTGAACTCCACCTCTGGGCCCCCACAGCTTGGCTACATTGGTGAGCTTCAGCCAGAGGCTGCCACTGGTCCTGCCTTCTGTGCTTTTCCCTGACCGTCTTTGCCTCCAACCCCATGTTTGGTTCAGCAGGGAAGACTCTGCGGGTTCCGGCGTTCGTCTTATTCCAGCCATTGCTGGGTTCCTGCAACTAGAATTCAGGTGAGTTCACAGGTGCATTTTAAGAGTGGAATGCAGCAACAGCAGGCAACTGTTTGTTAAAAGCAGAACCTCCTTGTGCTGGGGCAGTCTACCTCGGAACACCTGGTTTCCTCCTGGGCTGCCAGGCAGGCGCCTCAGGGGGCATTGGTGGCTTCTGGGCCAAAGAAAGAGCAAGGGAAGGAGTCGCTTGGCAGGGGGGCGGGAGGGGCCCTGGGTCAGGAGTCCAGCACCCACTTTCACTTTCCCCCCAATTTGCCTTGCAGCCTCGGGCCCAGCTGTGGCTTGGAGGGCTTCCGAAAGTTGGTGGATTCTTTGGTGGCCTTCTCGGCTCTTCAGCACTTGGAGTAAGTGAGCCAAAGAGCCCCTCCCCAAGTCAACTTCCCAAGTCCATTTCGGGAGTGTCTTTGAATGGTGGTGGGGGGGACAAGGCGGGGGGGGCTGTCAGATGCCAGGCTTAGGCACCAAGGTCTAAGATCCTCAGGAAGCGGCACCCCTGGTGGTCCTCCTCCCTCCATGAAGGTTGCCCTGCTGGGTCTCCAGGATACTTTGGCCGGGCAAGCAAGACCCCCCCAGAGAGGAGCTGGAGTGGGGCTTCTGGGACATTCCCAACCCTGCCGGCCCCCTCCCCACACCCTGTCATCTAGCCACGTCCAAGGGGAAGCCCCTCCCGTGCTTGGCAAGAAAAGCAAAATCCCACGGCAGAGCCCATCCCCTTTGCCCTCTGGGGGCCCCCAAAACAGCCCCCCCCCATCAAGCAGAATTTGCAGCTGTCCTGGCTTGACTGTCCCCAGCTTGGATTCCCCTGATGAAAACGAAATCGGAGATGAAGGGGTGAAGTCCCTCACCCGTGTCCTTCCTCGCTTGGCCTCTCTGGAAACGCTGAAGTAAGTTTTTTGTTCTGCGGCTCCTGGTGACAGGAAGTCAGAAATGTCCCAGGGAGGAGACCCCCCCCCCTATTGCATCTCCCAGAGACTCACTCGGGGGGGGGGGGGGGGGGGGGGGGGGGGGGTACGTGAACGAATGAAACAGGCTGGAACATGGAATGGTTACGAAGCACCCAAGAGCCAAAATTATTGGGACACATTATAAACAGAATGAAAAAAAAAAACGAAACAGAAAACCATAGAAGAGTAAGGGGCTGCCTCTGTGTGGTGGGCCCTCTCCCACCGGCCTCCCCGAATGGGCCACTCCAGAAAGGGAGGGAAAGGACGCCCCCCACCCCCCTCTGAAACATCCTGAACGTAATCATCTTTTGTGCCCAGCTTGTCCCGGAACAAGATCTCTGACCTGGGCACTGAGTTGTTGGCCCGAGCCCTCCCCTCCCTGCATTTGCTGAAGACCCTCAGGTGAGGCCGCCCCCCCACAGATGGGAGAGGGCTCCTTCCTTGCTTCAGCCCCTCCTCCTACAGGGCCCCTGCCAGTGGGGGCTCGACTCAGCCTCCTCCTTGGTTTGGCTCCTGCAGCTTGTACAAGAACATCATCGGGGATGCGGGGGCGGAGCATGTGGCGAAGGTGCTGCCCCAGATGTGTGCCTTGCGGGTGCTGGAGTAAGTGTGCCAGGGACTGTGGTGGGGGGGGGGGGCGGGCGGGCGCAGGAAGGGTTTTATTCCCGGGAGTCAAAGCAGACTTTTTTTGCACGGGACTGGACCCCCCCAATCTCCATGCAGGCTCCCGATAGCTACTGCAGCCACACCGGCTGCTTGGAGGTTCCATGGGGTGGGAAAGAGGAGGGACTCTCCCCACCCAGCACTCAAGGGGCTCAGCCGTGGGCCCCACCGGGCTCTTGGGGACTCCCTCCCCCAATCCCCCAAATAGCAGGAGAGGCCTGGTAGAGCCAGAAGGGTGGCAAAAGACTCCAGCCATGCTCAACCCTTGGCCTCTGCCTCCAGGGGTTTCTGGCAAAGGGGGTGCCTGTAATTCTGCCTCCTTTGCCCCCCACCCCAGCCTGCACTGCAACCAGATTTCTGCTGCTGGAGCCCGGTGTCTGACGGAGCGCCTGAGAAGATGCCCCTGCATCCAGAGCTTGGCGTAAGTTTGGGCTTCCGGGATCAAAGTCCTTTTCCTGGAACACCCCGAGGGCCACTCTGAACTGCACTGGATTCAGCAGGAGCTGCTTTGGAAGAAGTTCTGGGCAGGACAGTCTGGGGTGTCCGCCAGGACTCCAAATTCCTGGCCAGCTGCAGAGTGGGAGCCCCCCACCCCCTGGAGAAGTCGCCCCACCCCCAAGTGGCAGCCGCTGGTGGCATTTTTGGGAGGGAGGCCCCCTTATTCCAGTTGCCTTTCATTTCTTGCTTTCTCAAAACTTTCAGGCTGTGGAACCCCACAATCCCTCACGGGGTTCTGGATCACCTGCAGCAGCTGGATTCTCGGATCAGAAGGTTTTAGGGGCAGCCCCTGGCCGGTCAGTTCGGGTTCTGTGGTGGTGAGTGTCTTCCAGCAACTGGTAGGAGCTTCCGCCATTCTACACTCAGCCTATGAAATTCTCTTCACTGTGGAGGAGAGGCCGAATTACAAGTCTTCCCACTCTCACAATGCCAGTGTGTGTGTGGGGGGGGGGTGAGGGTGGTGAGGCTCCGTTGACTCCCCCAGCCCATAAATCATAAAGAGCCATTTATCACTATGGGCCCTTTGGACCCCCAGTTATCCAAACCCTTCCAGGGGCCCTGACAAAAATCTCTGTCAATTAATGCAATCAATATAGCTAATTACTTAAACACTTTGCATTATGGGTACCCCCCCCCCCCCAGTCAGGCTGAAGCTTCACTCCCCTGCCCCTTGGCTCCCTTCAAATCAAGGGTAGGAAACAACCCCCCCCCCCCCCCCATGGCAGTTGCATGGCTTTAAATGAGGCCTCCCCCGCCCCCCCATCCTCATTTTCTCTCACACAGGAGGAAATTCTGCTGCTATATTAAAGCTGTGTGATCCGTAGAGGCTGCTTCTTTTTCTCCATCCACAGGAGGACTGGATCCTCTTTCTGAAGGAATCCTCTCCAGGGCAGTTGACGCCAGGTCCCACATTCTGTGAAATAGCCGAAGGCAAGGGAAATGTGTGTGTGTCTCTGCAGAGAGGTGGAAGCGTCAAAAGTTATTCGACTTAGCAGAGATATCTATGGAGAATAAGCAACTGACTTCTTAAGAAAGAAAAAAAAACCTACGTAATGCTGGTGCTTTCTGAATAAACTCCCCTCCCTTTGGGATCCGATAACCTTTCTGGAGTATTTCTGCGTGAATTTACAATTAGCCCCTCGCAGCTTGCTAAAGTTTGGAGAAATAATGTCAGGAACACATAAGTAGGCTAGGCAGAACTGGATCCCTGGACCCCAGGGGTCATTTTACGTGTTTGCAGTTGTGGAGGGTGCATATGTGCTGGTGTGCCTCTGGGCCTAGAAGCTTTCCACTCACGATCGGAGCACCCAGCCGCTGGTGAGAGTGAACTCTAGTGTACAGTTTTCATACCCTTGAGAAACAGTTAATCTTTTTCTAGAAGCGGTTCACTTGTGGCTGTTTTCTTTTTTTGAAAATGGGAATGTTGGTGGTGTCTTGGAAGGGCTAAGGTAGCCGTTTTGAATGGATTTCCTGCAATGCATCCTTCCCTTTAGGAACGGACTGGCAGAAACCGAGGAAGGATGCAGCTTCGCCAAGGATTCCACAGACAAATCAGAGGGGGAAAGGTTATGGGCAGGGGGTCCTAGAAGGATCTTTGTGAGACAGCGAAGAGGAGGATCTGCCTCAACCCTTCTGGTAGGATCACTGGAACCTCGCCAGGCCCCCTCCCACTTTTAAGCATGCAAAGACCCCAAGGCGGCCCTACAGCCACAGCCTTTGCCGTGAAGTCAAAGCAATAATACACAAAGTGATTGTAGTCACCTGCATACATCTGTATTTGCAAAAGGTCCTGTTATATCAAGATATTGCTTTTTCTACATTTTCTGCTTCACATAACAATGCATTTGAACATTTTCCAAAATAACTTGCTGTAACAATGACAAGGCTCTTCTTTCCTTCCCCCAAGTTATAAAAATACTTACAAAATCAATTCTTCTCTGCAACAGTGTGACAGAAACATCCCTGAAGTTCTTTTTTTCCTCCCTTCTTAAATTATTACCCTTTAGAAAGCAGACCTTTTGTGGGTATTGCAAAGGTTTGGGGGATCCCAAAAATAAAATAAAATTTAAGAAGGGAGACCTGATCATTCACAGCAAATTAAGATTGCCAGTTGGAGACTTCCGACATTTCCATGCTTGGAAGGAGCAGAAACCAGAGCCTTCACGGCTAATAACACTTAAGGACTCCTATGCAAATTGATGGCTTTGCCATATTTCCATACCTGTCTCTCCCTGCAGCTGGAAACCTAGCATGTCAGGGAGCATGGTTCATTAATGTCATATAACCTTTCCACGTGCTGGAAAATGTTTCATTCAAGAGTAGTGAAGGTCTTTTTAAAAAGCTCTCGCAGATATGGGTAGTACTGGTAACGGAGGGTTATTTCTACTGCCCGACGGGGAAAACGTGATTTGGGGATCTTCTGCACAGTGATGCAAGGCCAAGTTTCAACTGCCTAGCAGTTGTGTGTTCAGGAACATGCACTGTTGCAAGCAACCTCAGGCTCTCATGGTTTATTCCCCCAGCCCCCATAAAACCTGGTGGCCCCATCACAGCCACTGCTTGCCTTGTCTAGGCATCCAGGCTAGCTTCCCACATACCTTTACATCTTCAAAAACAAGAGAACCAAGTCTTGTTCCTTGAAGTGTGCCAACGAGGAGTCAATGCCTTTGGTTGGTGTAAGAAACCAGAATCTCCTGGGGTCCCCCCCCCCCCCCCCCGGGCAAACCCTGCTGTTGTGTTCAACGAATTCCTGCAGAACCGCAGGCCCTTGGCAGCCCCATCTTCAGCCCAGCTTCCCTGGGGGGCCTGGAAGGCCTCAGGCCAGCCGGCCAGAATCCACATGTCCTTTCTGGAATCTTCCCTTTTTCTTCCCTGGTGCAGCAGGCCTGCAGTGGAAATGTGAAGGGTGGCCCCGGGTTCCTGGAAGAAGCCTCGGCCCCGAGGGGGCTGCAGGAGGAATGGCCCCAGCGGGCAGAAGGGCCAGCAGCCCCCTCAGTTGTCCAGGAGCATAAGGTCTTCTGGGGAGGGGTTCCCCCATGGGGACCTTCGGAGCCGAACAGAGCAGGAGGGGCCCGGTGCTCCTCTGGCCTTCCCTGCCTGGAGCAGCCCCCTGGGGCCGGGGGATGGGAGCTGGAGGGCAGGCCAAGGCTGGGCCGCGACCCCTCCGGGCTCTCCTTCCTCCGCGGGCCCAGGGCTGCCGGGCCGGCTTCTGCGCCCGCAGCCCCTCCGACGGCCGGCCCTAGTCCCAGTAGCCGTCGAGCGGCTCGCCCTCGCTGTCCAGCCGGTAGAGGCCGAGCGCCGGGTCGGAGAGGAGCCCGAGGTCCACCAGCGCCTGGTCCATGTCGTCGGGCAGGAAGACGATGCCCACGTTGAGGGCGATGTACTCCAGCAGGAAGGCGTAGTAGAGGATCAGCAGGTTGACCAGGAAGAGGCCGGCGGAGAACATCGAGGGGGCGGCGGCGGCGGCGGCGGCGGCGGCGGCGCCTGGCACCCGCCGGGCACCCGCTGCCAGCCCACCAGCCCCGGCAGAGCGGCCCCTCTGGCGGCCGGGACTCTGGTCCCCGCGGGCGCGCCTTGCAAACCGGCTGCGGCGGGGGCGGCGCTGGGGCTCTTGGCGCGGCCCTCCTAAGCCCCGCCGGACGCCCCCCCGGCCATGGCCGCAAGGCTGCCTCGCGCGACCCGCTGGGCTGCAGCGGGCAGGAGGGGCTCGGCTCCCCCGCCCGCCCGCCCGCCTCCGCCTGCGCGGCTCCCGGGCCGCAGAGCGCGCCTCCGCGGGGGCTGCAGCGCGGCGGCGAGGGGGTTAAACGTGACGCCGCGCCTCATTAGCATGCGCGCCCCCGCCCCTCTTGGGTCACAAACGCTCGGCCGTCTTCCGGGATGCCCGCGCGCAGGGGCCGCCGGGAAGGGGAGTTTGCGGCCGGTCCGCCCGGCGTCGGGCGTCGGGGCAGGCGCGGGCGCGTAAGACTGCGCTTCCCGGCGTGCCCCGCGCCTGCGCGGTGGGCGAGAGGACGGCGGCGTCGGCGTCTGGCTACTCTGAGAGGCTGAGGGGAGGATGGCGGCGGAGGCCGCCGAGGACGAGGCGACCGAGGAGGGGCAGCAGCGACAGCAGCGGCGGAGGCGGAGGCGGCGGCCGTAGAAGCGGGGGCGCGCCTGCGGGGTCCGCGCACGATGTTCGGGCGGTCGCGCAGCTGGGGCGGAGGCGGCGGGAAGGCCTCGCGCAACATCCACTCGCTCGAGCACCTCAAGTGAGTCTCCCCGCGGAACCCCTGCGCCCATCGTCCGCAGCCGGCCCCGCCCCCCCGCTCTCGAAGGCGGCCAGAGCGGAGCTGGGGTCTCGGCGGGGCTGCCGGGGAGGCCGCTTGCGAAGCAGGGCCGGCATCCTGGGCCGCTGCAGGGCGGGAGGACGACAACTCCCAGGGCTCCCTCCTGGGCAGCCGTGCAGGCTGGGGGCATTCTGGGAGGGGAAAGGCCGCCTTGCAGGGTGTTGAAGCGGCCGGCTGGGAGGAGTCCAAGTAGGACCGGCTGAAAGAAGCACCTGCTGGGGCTGCGGCGGCCTCCTTCCCGGGGCTGGAAGGCGGGGGGCACCGAGCCGCCGCCGCCGCCCAAGCCTCAGAAGGCCGAGAGAGACGCTGGGGACCCAAAGGGAACCCCGTGGCTTTCTCAGCCTGTCGGCCCTTGGAGGAGCGAGCCTTCGCGCTGCGCAAAGTCACCCCGAGGGTGGAGGAGATGCACAGAAATGTGTGTGTGTGTGTGTGTCCCCGTCCCCCCCCCCCCCGGACGCGTGGGGAGAGGCCCGTTGGACTGGTCGTCCGGTGTGCAGGAGCCTTCCGGTCTCGCCGAGCGGAGGAGGGCTGGAGGAGGGCTGACCCTGTCTTCAGGCTGCCTTGTTGGGGGCTCTGCAGAGGGGGCTGCCCTAAGAGCTGATGGGAAGGAGGCCTCTCGGCACAGCAACATGGGCTGGCAGCTCCTTGCCCTTTGGGAGGGACCATGACTGCTGGGCGTTTATGTACTTTTCTCCTAAAGGTGTCAGGATTGGGGGTCAGCACTATATTTTTATTCATTTATTTTGTTTAAATTATTCTTTTTTCTTTTTTTACCACAAAGGCTCCCAAAATGATTTTCTGGCAGCCAGTCTGACAATTTGGTTTTGTAAGTAGGAATTAGTTCCTTTCGGCGTTATCAGGTTATTCTAATCAGAAAATGAAGAAAGTGTTTTCTGGTACCCCTTTCTCAACCAGCATAATCTGTCAGGCTTCTCTCTTATTCTTCACCCCCATAAAAGGTCAGAAATTCTGCTAGGATATTTTGTCACCTCCCTTGACCATCTTCAAGATTATTTTTCATCAGCATCCCATGCCTGTAGGAATTACAATACACAGTATTCCAGGTTTAAACAATACTGAGACACAGGCCGTGGTTTGTTTATTTTCATAGATTTCATAATTCTGTAAACTATACACAAACGCTTTGTGTAAAACAAATATATAGTTCAAGCTAATGATGCCTACATTTTATTTGCATCAGCATGGCACTCTTTGGTACTTGCTGGCTTTCTAGGGGTTTCCTCTGGCCTCCCTTTAGCTGGAAGACCATTCTGATGGAACCCTTGATTGCTGTTTCTGCAAGGAAAATGTCTGAAAAAGAGAAGGAAGTAGAAGGGATGCTTTTGGTGCCAGGTAACTTGATTTCAGGGTGGCTTCTGCTAAATGAAGAACATTTAATAAATCTAAAGAAGAGACAAGAAGTGATACGAATATTTGGGTTTTTCTACAGTGGTTCAAAAGAGTCACAGATTCTCTCACACTTCAACATGCACAATCCTGCCAAGACCACTTGGAGGGCCCCATGTTTACTTTCTCTTCTTGTCTTTCAGGTATATGTATCATGTTTTGACCAAAAACACCACTGTGACTGACCACAACCGCAACCTATTGGTGGAAACCATTCGATCGATAACTGAGATCTTGATATGGGGAGATCAAAATGACAGTTCAGTGTTTGAGTAAGAGCTTGTATGATTTTGCTTTAACAAATACATACTTTTTTTTCATTATGTGCATCTATTACATTATTGTTCCATGGATGTTTTATTTTCTGTAATTGCTGAGAATTATTTGACTGCAGTGGCCTGAGAAGCTAGTAAATATATCGGCATAGTTCTAATCATGCTGGTTAAAATATAGTTATCAATATCTTCACCAATATTGCATTCCAGCAATAAAAATGTTAATGAAATTTTTCCAATAAGACATAGTAAATTGGTAAAAATGCTTGCATTCCAGCTTTTTCTTGGAGAAAAACATGTTTGTGTTCTTCCTGAACATTCTGCGCCAGAAGTCGGGCCGTTATGTCTGTGTGCAGCTTCTGCAGACTTTGAATATCCTCTTTGAGAACATCAGTCACGAAACATCCCTTTGTAAATATGCACATTTCTTTTCTCTTTATGCAAAGCAAGATTTTTGTTGAAAACCATTTGCTACATAAGCTACACGTGTAACTGAGGTTCTTGTTTTCTTTCCTGAAGATTGTAGAATTAGAGACGTTTTAAATGCATTAGGTATTAAATATTAAATACATTGGGAGTTGAGCTTGTTAATATTCTTCAACATAGAGTACTGTTCAACCACTTAATTTCATTAAGTTGTCTTTGATGCCAAGTGGTTTCTCTTTTCACAGAGAGACAATTTTGCAAAAGACCTATGAAAGAAATCATAAAGTTTTTAAAAATGCTTCAAAAATGTTTGACACTCTCATTTTTCCTGAACAAATAAACTGTGAACTATAAACAGGAAGTTCTCCTTTGATGCATGTCAACATGTGCAGACAAGGCAGGAGAGGGCAGAGAACAGAAATAAGGTGGGAGGTAGAAGTCTTGATGTGTTTCTGGTTGTTTCTGAGGGGACAGTTCAGGGAGGACAAGGATAGTTTAAAAAAAGACTCATCTGCTAGAACGTGTGGTGCGTATCGTTGAGTTTTCTGGCTTAATTTTTATACTAAACTGTATAGGTGGACCTGGACTTACAGCAGTTCAGTTTGTGTCCATTCAAAGTTAAAATGGCACCGACAAAAGCAACTGTTGTTTCACGCTTACGACCGGTACAGCACCTCCATGGTCACGTGATCCAAATTTGGATGCTTGGCAAATGGTTCATACTTACGACTGTTGCTGTGTCTTGGGATGGGGGTGTCACGTGATCCCCTTTTGTGACCTTCTGACACGCAAAGGCAACGGGGGAAAGCCAGATTCACTTCACAGCTGTGTTATGAACTTAACAACGGCAGCAATTCACTTCATAACGGTGGCAAGAATTGTTGCTAAATGGGGCAAAACTCACTTAACAGATGTCTCACCTAGCAACAGAAATTTTGGGCTCAATTGTGGTCATAAGTAGAGGACTACCTGTATTTTATGCCTCTGTATTTTTCCCCTCAGACTATTTACTGTCCAACAACTACGTGAACTCTATTATTGTGCACAAATTTGACTTCTCAGATGAAGAAATCATGGCATACTATATCTCATTCTTAAAAACACTTTCTCTGAAACTCAACAATCACACTGTTCACTTTTTTTACAACGAGGTGAGTTACAAATTGGAAACAAAATGCCGTTTTCGGTGAATTATTTTTGCTGGGAATTGGGTGAACCTTTTCTGGAATCTTTTTTTCTATAACAATGTATATTGTTGCCGAATGTATACCTCAGAAGTGACCTAATTGTTTATTTCAAAATCTGTAAATATTTTCAAAGGATCCTAGATAGTTCCTGCTGGAGTTGTAGTTGAGGGTGTCTGGAGGGACACAGGCTGAGGGACGAGGCTTTCAATTTCTGCCCCAATGCTTGGGTAGCAGAGTAGGTGCCGAGGGAAGCGCCTGTACTGACCGAGGCCCAGATTGCCCTTTAACAGTCCAGAGTCTGACAGGGCAGGATAAAAGGGCACCCAGGGCGTAACCCATTTTCTTTGCTATCTTCCTCCTTAGCATACCAACGATTTTGCCTTGTACACTGAGGCCATCAAATTCTTCAACCACCCAGAGAGTATGGTCAGAATTGCTGTGAGAACCATCACGTTAAACGTCTACAAAGGTAAGCATCTTCTTGGGTAGTTTCAGCACCACACGTGCCTTAACAGGAAGGAACCGGGGCTTCCGGCAGTTTCAGATTTATCGGGTGAAAGTTAGACGGGGCAGATCCCGATTTGACCGAGTGGATTACATGACACTCTTCTTGGAACCAGTGTTTCAAGCCAGGAGGAAGCGGTAGAAGAAGCCAGAAGAGAATACTCAAGGAATGGCCACTGGAGGGCGCTCTTGGCATGAGGTTTTCCAAAGTGAGAATCTCCCAGTTGCTTGATCAGGGCCCAGAACAGCTTCCTCAAATATTTATTAGAGCTTTTGACCCCCCTTCTGTCCTCTCTGTCTCATGCACACACACACTTGTTCATGAGTGAAGAAAATGACAGCTGGAAGCTAGAACTCAGCCAGATGTTTTCCATTGAAAGGATATAGAGGCAGTGTGTCTCTCCATTTGCCCTAGGAATCAGGCATTAGAGGTAGTGTCAAGCATCCAGATATATCCATGATATCAATCACTCCAAGACGTTATCTCTCCAATTATTTATTAAGGAACAGATCTGGCACGTACAAAAGCAATTTCCCAAGTGAAAGCTTTTTCCTGTGTTACACAGAATCCACCTTCTCTCCTCTCTCCTCTCCTCCCACTTCTACACTTCATAAATTATGAGAACCAATTAACTGCAACTGCAAATTCTTAATACGACACACAGAATAACCTTGAACTTTTCAACTCCTCTAACTCTCAAAAAAAAATACGTGGCAGCTGAATTTCAAAAATGACAGGTAGTTTTTAAGGTAGAAGTAGATTCTGGACTAGCTTCTATGCTCATTTAAAGCTAGCACCCCGAATCTGTGGAATCCAGCAACAGAGGAGAGGGAGGACCATCGGATTTTCCCATCCCTCATGTAAAAAATCCCCATAAGTTTACTTGAGCTACTTCCGAAGAGTTGTTTTGTTCACACGCTCTGGAAATGGTACTCAAACATAGATGGAATTTTTTCTGTCCTCAGCTATGAGCTTCTAGACAGTCTGAATGATCAGAGTCTTAATTATTTATAGAAAAAAATAAAAGCTGGATATAAATCAATAAAATTAAAATACTCATGAATCCCTGCCCTGGGATGTGCAGTTGAGGGGAGGCACCCCCTGGTGGCTGGCCTTGGGACAGGGGCTTCCAAGGGCTGCCTGCTTGTTTCTAACTGCTTTCTTCTAGCCTAGATGCTTGCTGCTTTAGCCACTGACCTCCTTGGAGCTCCTAACCCTGTTAACCACGCTGTCTTTCTTGTCTCTCCTCGTCCTCTCTTCACTGATGCATCCCGTCTCCCTTAAAACAGTGTCATGTAAGTCTGCTGGTGGGTTTTCCCGCCTGGTACTGTTGCCCAGTTCCCTAGACTGCAAGCGGGGCCATTCTCAGTAACGGCAGAGTCTAGCCGCTTTCAGCCTTTTTATCATTAGGTTAATCTCTTGAAGGGGATGTTGACCTCTCCCAAAAACTGCCGTAGAAATAGAATTGATTTTGGCCCATGCTGCTGAAAGCGAGTTAGAGGAAAAGATCCTCTCTAAAAGCATTTGGGGAGAAATAT
Source organism: Laticauda colubrina (assembly GCA_015471245.1). Taxonomy (NCBI): domain Eukaryota; kingdom Metazoa; phylum Chordata; class Lepidosauria; order Squamata; family Elapidae; genus Laticauda; species Laticauda colubrina. Next base: position 12,977,440 of record BLBF01000067.1, read on the forward strand.
ATCAGCAATGATCACTTTCATTGTTTGCCTTCAGTGGACAACCAGCCGATGCTGCACTATATTCGAGACAAGACGGCCGTCCCTTACTTCTCCAACCTCGTCTGGTTCATTGGCAGCCACGTGATAGAGCTGGACAACTGCGTCCAAACAGATGAGGAGTAAGCCTTTCTTGTACACCCAGCGCTCTCTCTCTGGGGTGGTGGTGGTGGTGGCTGCATATTTAGTCTGCTCCCTTTTTTTGCAGGCATAGAAATCGGGGCAAACTGAGCGACCTTGTAGCCGAGCACCTGGATCACCTCCATTACCTGAACGACATCCTAATTATCAACTGTGAATTCTTAAATGATGTACTGACAGACCACTTGCTGAACAGCCTCTTCCTGCCTCTCTATGTGTACTCCTTGGTCAATCAGGAGAAGGTGAGGGGGGGCCTTCCCTTGCTCGAGATGGCTTTATGGGAACCTGGCTGCCTTGTGACATCTTTCTGAAACAGTACAACCGCAGGGAGCCTCTCCGTTGAGCCATAGAAGCAAACTTGCACTACCCTATTGAAATAACGATTGCTTCTGTCGTTGACCGTGCGCAGTTCACCCCAGGAGAGAGGGAACCGCTCCGGTTCACAGAGGCTCTCTCTCTCTCTCTCACCACTGTTTCCCTTTCAGGGCAAAAAGCGAGGGAGAGCGGGAGGTCGCGACAGCGCAGCCGGCATCATCATTGGACCGTCAGTTCAGTTGAAAGAGGGACAAAGGGCAGCTACCTCCTTTCATAACAGAAATTTCTAAACCCCTCTTGATGTCATAATGCGCATGAATCATTTTGTGGCTTGCCTTGGCTAATCACTTTTTGGGCAGCCGCAGAAGTTACTTTGTGGGTTCTGAGTAATGCTTTTTGCCTTTTCCTCCCAGCTTGATTGTTGGAGGCTTTCCCTCCTTGCAGGCCCTGTCGGGGGGGGGGGGGGGGGGGGGGGGCGCACAAGCACGAAAGGAGGCCGCCTGCGTTCATGAGCAGCATGCGCCTGTCTCCCTTGCACTGACACCTGGCTGCTTCTCCAAGAAAAAACAGAGCCCAGGAAGGGAGCTCCTTCCATGGTCTCTGGGGAGAAGGCAATGTGGGCTCAGACACTCTCACTCTTAGAGAAGAGGATGACTTGGTCCAAATTCCCATATTTTCCCCAAACTGTTGTGCAATCGAGTGATGCTTCTGTTTTAGAAAGGGAAACAGTGGGGAGATTATGGCAGACATTTTCCCCAATCTCTTGTGCTTGTTTTGGAGAGCATTTTTGCATGCAATTCAAAAATAAAAATGAATGCAGTTGGTTAATACATGCATTAACTTTTCCACTGTTAAAGGCCATTTCTTAATTGTTTCCTCCTTAGACTGGAGAACGGCCGAGAATAAGTCTCCAGGTCTCTCTGTATCTATTGTCACAAGTAAGTGCAAATGATCCAGTTTACTGATTCTCGAGCAGCATTTCTCAAACTCAGTAACTTTTTAAATGGGTGGACTTCAGCTCCCAGAATTTCCCCCAGCCAGCATGGGATTCTGGGAGTTGAAGTCCACCTATCTTAAAAGTTGCCGAGGTTTGAGCAACTCTGCTCTAGATTCTATTAAGAATTTGATAGAGGGCCACATCAATTTTTTAACAATGATGTAGCAACTGTGTTGAAACTGGCCATGCCAGGGGCCAGGGGGTGTTGATCATTTTCAAGAGTGATTTGAGATGGGGTAAGGATGGGGGTGGCTGTTAAGGACCAGGGTTAGAAGTGGGCTTGTTAAAAGAGTCAAGGCAAATAGGCAGGATGTGGTATTTAATGATAGGTGGGCTGGGTGAGAATTCCTGATTAGTTACAGCTGGCTTTACAAACCACATTCCCTGTTATGGAAAACTGGGTACCCTTCAGCATGATGTCTGGAAGCATTTGAATGTGAGATACTTCCCCTTAGTCCTCCTCTCTTCCACACACTGAAAGAAATATCTCCCAGTGAAAGCAGCCTAAAGTAATTTCTCTTGTACCATAGCAGAGAGGAAAGTAGCAGGATAAATGGGAAGTTAATCTGTGTCCCCTCTCTGAGCCTCCTTCCCCAACTGTTTTCGCTTCTGTGCCTCTCCCACAGGTTTTCCTAATCATCCACTATGCCCCCTTGGTGAATTCATTGGCCGAAGTCATTCTGAATGGAGACCTCGCGGTGTTTTCCCCAAAAGTGGAGCAAGACATCCAGAAAAGCTCTGTAAGTAGAACGAATGTCTGTCAGCTGTCACATGCCTTCTTGGTTTGTTTGGCAAGACCGGGGCTGTAGTGTGATCTGCCTGGCATCTAAGGGGTTCTTAGGTGTCCTTGGTGGGTTTTTTTTTTACATCAGGCCTGATCTCGCATGCTGAAAGATAAAAAGCACCATGGCACATGGAAATGATCTTGTCTTTGTAGCACACATTCTGGGCTTTTGCCTGCTTTTCTGTTCAGTGGGTTCTGTTACTGGGAAATCTGTGGTTAGAAGCTTGTCGCCTTTTTTCTGCTCTAGCAGTTTGACTTCCACCGAATGTCTTTTGCAGAATTAATTGGTCTTGTGTTTTTTTTTTTTAAGTATGTGAGAGGGTGAATTACTCGCAGTGGGTTATAACAAGAGTGGATGTTATTTTAGTGGTTTTTCTAGGTAAATTTAATCCCTCAAAAGGCAGACATGTTGAAGAGCTAATCTGGGCATTTTTGCTTTATCCTTTACTATACTCAGCAACCACGGTTTACATTCTCATAGCATCTATTAAATAATATGGGGATGATTTCCTAAAGCTTTGGAAACAGATTTGGAATAGGACAGTTTTTGGAAATCTGAAAGTGGCAGAAATATGATCCAGCTCAGTTTGAGTAGACCTGATATCGTCCTGAAACAAGCCCAGGTGGGTCAGATCTCTTGCGACTCCCAAAACGTAGCTGGCCTTGTGTTCCCCCAATAAGAGAAACTTCTTGAGGAAAGGTGGGGAGAAGGACTGGTACGTGGAGGTTGCCTTGATGACTACCCTATAAGCAGTGGGGGGGGGGGGTTTATAATGCTGGTGGGTTTAAAGAAGCCCCTCCCTCATTTGCCCAGTGGGGGGAGAACAAACCAGAGACCGAAGGAAACAGCAGCCTTGATGGCAACAAGGCTAGTGGTGCAGCAGAGCGGAAGGAACATGAGAAATTTAAATGACTGTGTTGCCTCTTGGGAGAATCCCTACCCACTTCCTCGAAGCAGCTCTGATGGCCACTGTGCCTTTGATATTGGTTGCCCTTACAGATGGCACCGCAGGATACGCTGCTGTTGGTAGGCAGGTTTTCGCCTCAAGCTGTGCCATCTTTAGATGAAGTGGGGGTAGGAAGTGGTCTGGAAAACCTTGATTTCCCTGAGCAGCTGGGAAAATTGAGAAAGCAATCTGCAGTTTGCCCCCCACTCTACCATCACATCTCTTGGTGAGCTGGGTGATCAGCCCCCACACGTGACGCACTCTTGTCGAAATCTGAGTGGTCTGGAGAAAGGCGCTTCTCTTGCTATGAGGCAGATCTCAGATCCGAGAAGCCACTTGTGTTTCCAGCAGTGGGAAGTGCCAGAGGAGGGTGGGGGTCTCCTCCTCCTCACTGTCTGGGGCCATTGAGTCATGCGTCTTCGCTTGACACCCACCCAAGGTGACCCAAAGTCACACTCGGCCTTCACTTGGCCTTCTTTGAACTGGTTTTGCTCTGCTTCCTGCCCCAGTCGGATGTGGCTGGTTCCTGCCGCTCTGCGCCTGGTCTTAACCTACTTTTGTTCCTTCCTGTAACCCTGAGGGGGGCCTGGAAAGGTTGGGCTTCTCAAGCAGATGCTGCAGCCTACATTGAAATGTATACAGTAGGTGGGTAAGCAGCCTGGCCCAAGGAGACAAGCGGTGATAAACGTTGGTCTCTGCGTGATTTGCTTCTTAATCTCTGCTGAAAGACTCTGCTGAGCTCTGTGGAGTTAGGAAACAGGTGGTTGTGTCCCCATGCATAAGTGCACACCTGAACTGAACAAGAGTTGGATCTTTAAAAACCATCAGACGGAAACCTTTTCCTAGGCTGAGAGCTTTTCCAACTGTGATATCTATCGGCCTTCTTTCTTCTTTGGACTGTAAACGTGGACTTTCAATTGCACGCAAGATTGGAGGCTTCCTGGACTGTACCCTGAAATCTGCTTTAGTGTCTGTCAGAGATCTGTGGGGCAAGAATTAAGCCAGCCTGAGCGCTCATTGACCACTCCCATTTACAAGCAAGAAAGTGCCATTCATACTTAGAATTGTGGCTCGGTCAGGGATTGATTGGATTTCCATGAAACAGAAGAAATACCATAGTGAGGTGGGGCTTGAATGATCCCCTTGGCTCCTGTTGAACAAGATTCTTGACATGGAATAAAACGGTGCAGGTTTCTAGGAGTCCGCAAGACAGCAGCCTGCAGTGGTCCTTGCAAGGCAAGGCTTTTCTTCAAGGCTCTGGTGGGTTTACTGCCCTCCAGTGTAGCTCTTCCAAAGAGAAGACCGTGACACGTCCCCCTGCCTCCATGAGAGATGGGGTGGCCCCTTAAAGGCTGTGGTGTAAGAGCACAGAGTTGCTGGCCTCCCTTGTCCTGTCCCGTTCTTGCCACATGCTACAGGCGAGGAATCGGCCACCGAGAGGCCGTGTTTTGGGAACAGAAAGGCTGCTTGGCATTTCTTTTTTTCAGGATGAACTCCTGGCTTTTCTCCATTTGAATCTTGGCCTGTTCATTTGGTTAGGAAGGTCATGGAGTGTCTGACTTCCTTCTGTTTATGCGGCTGTTTTAGGTCAAGGCGGGCATCAGGTGCTTCATTAAACCTTCCGAGACCTTGGAGCGCTCGTTAGAAATTAATAAACAGAAGGGGAGAAAGAGGCTGCAGAAGAGGCCCAACTATAAAAATGTTGGGGAGGAGGAGGAGGAGGAGAGGGGTCCGGAAGACACCCCAGAAGGCACTGAGAGCCCCTCCAAGGGCCTCAAGCCCAGTGGGGAGAGTGAAGGTGAGAGGGGGGGCCCCCTGCCCATTCATGCACTCCTGTGCCTATGGAGTTGATGTCAGGGTGGCTGGACAGCTGAGTGGAGCTCCCCTCTTCTTTTCCTACTCCTGAGTCTCCAGGCTGTCTTTGCCAACCTTGCCCACCCACCGCCCTTCTCCCAGGACTCGCAGCTGCTTTGTGGGGAGTCTCCTGGGCCAAAGTGGGGCTCCCTTCCTGCTGCAGAGTGCCCGGAGAGGAGGCTGGTTTCAGCCCTTCCTGGTCTGCTTGTCTTGATCGCTTAAGTCAAATTCCTGGGCTTACAAGTCAGCAGATTTCTTCACAATCAGGGCACCAGTAACTTCTCTGCAGGGTTCCTTTGACCAGATCCCCATGACTCTTCCATTTGGCCAGAATCCCAGCCACCCATGGGCAACGTCTCTGTCTAGTCAAATAAACCCGTCTCTAAAATGTCTCTCTGTCTCTCTCTCTTTTCAGAAATCGAGATGGTGATCATGGAGCGTTGCAAACTCATTTCTGCCACAGAGCAAAACATAACCGACGAGGAGAAGAGCGCAGCTGCCTCCGAAATGTGCAGCTGGAACAGGTAGGCAAGACGTCTGGCCAGGCTCTCCCCCTCCCTCTTCTGCGATGGGATCCTCAACTGGGATCCACACTAACCCAGCAAGGCCAAGGGCCCCTCCCCTGGTGGATTTCTCCAGGGATCCTTTTGTTCATTATAACTCATGCCCCAGTAGGGAAATATGGCACTATCGGGCATACAAATCAAAGTCAGGAACCTCAGAAATGTTGTTGTTTTTAAAAAACAAAAAATCCTTTTTTTTCTCCCCAGGCCATTTCTGGAGATGGTATATAATGCCCTGGAGTGTGCTGATTTTGACTATTACGCTCTTTTTGTGTTGTGTCTTCTGTACGCCATGTCTCACAACAAAGGTAAGTCTCTGTGAGGGGGACCAAGGGCTGCTGCTCTGACCCCTTTGGCCAGCTCATGGAATTAAATTTCAGCCAAGTCCCCCTTTCCTCCCTGGTTTTTTCCACATGGGTCCTAATTTGCATGAGCAAAAGAAGTGAGATTTTGGGAGGGGAAACAGTGGGTGTTTGAGCCACACTTCTTCTCGGGTGAATCATTGAAAGTCTGCCATCCATCTCGGGGACAGAAAGTTCAACCACTCGTGACCACTCGTTGATCTCCCTGGTTTCTCCTTCCCTAAGATGCAGCTTTTCCACAGAATCAGTCCCTGGTGCCCAAACGTTCGGGGACCGCTGTATGAGAACCCTACACTCCTGAGATTGGAGTTCCTGAATTGGTTAAATGTCAGTCAGAAATGGTTCTCCTGGAAATTCAGGGCCACAGAGTTCAGGGCTGGTTGATAGGAAATGGAGAGTTGCAAACTATTCTGTGTACATCACAAAAGGGTGTCCCCTTTGTGTAGAACCACAAGCATGAACGTCTGAGTGCTGTCCTTGACGCTCGGCAAAAGGTCACTACTGACACAAGTGTCGTTGAATGAGGCTGACTTGTTTCAAAGCAACCTTTTCAGAGAAATAACCTTGCTGCATTACAAGAACAGCTTGCTATGTTAATGCGGCTTTAAATAACTTGTCTGCTCCAACCAGCATCAGTTAATTGATCTTCTCAGTACCTCAGCTCATGCATACAAACATCTGTAGCTTTTCTTGGTCTTGGCTGTTGCTGTCAACCCCCAACTGCAGGGGACCTTCGTTTCATTTCACGTCCTGACAACAGGACAGATACCATTGCCAATCTGTAGTTTTCTGCTTCCCTTCTCTCCCTTCTCCTCTGCCTTTCGATTGTCCCATGGGGCTTCCTCTTCCCAAGGAAAGAGGAGGCAAAAGAGGTGCTGATTATGACCCAGCTGTGCTGCTGAGATGCTGGTGCCAATGCTAAAAACCAGCAGGGGCAGCTTTTGGCTTGGACTGTAGCCTCAGGCATTGGAGGCCTCCTTTGGTGAACTGGGCTAGCCAACCTCTTGGCTCTGCATCGTCTTTGCATATCAGAGAGTCTTGTGAGAAGATACTTTGTATGAAGGAAGTAAGAAGCACATTCAGAGGGAGGTTTGAAGTGGTTCTCAAGACGTTGGTTTAGGTTTATCAGCCCTTTCCCTCCCCCTTTGCCCCAAGGATCAAAAGTACCAAGTGGTGCCATTTACATTGTCAGACACAGGAAGGGTGGCGGAACTGCTGCTTGAGAAGAAGGACCACGTGGTCCCAAGACTTTCAGATGCTTGTCAAGGCCATGAGTTGGAGGGAAGCTATATATGAATTCAGTTGATAGGAGAGAGGGAGGCGGGTTGGTTCACATTGTGTGAATGGGGCTACTCTTTCACCATCTTTATTAGCAGCCCAGAGTTAGCTTAAAGTTGGGTGACACCCAAATCTAATTAAATAAATAAACCCTCACCTCCTAAGCTTTCCAAATTTTTGTGTGGGCGGCTTTGAGGAATTGTACTGTAAGCTGAGCTGCCCTTTGTTTATTGGATTGTGGTTCCTCGGAATTCCTTTGCCAAAACAAAGTTTGAGTTGTAATTGCAACATTCAATTCCTGTTTCTCCCAAGGAATCAAGCCGATCGCCCTGGAGAGGATTCAGCTCTCGGCCCAGGACGCCGAGGAGAAGAACTCCTACAACCCCGGCCTTGCAGAGAGGCTCATCAGGATCATGAGCTACGCTGCTCAGCCAGGTAGAGGGTTTATCATGAACTATCTTCGCAGTCTGTCTGGGAATTGTGCAGCTGTGTGTGGTCTAAAACAAGTTTCTGAAAAAGAAGAAAACACGCAGCTTTCCTTCCAAGAGCCATTTTTGACAGTAAAAGCAGAAACCAGCAAGCAGCTGTTTAAAGACTCGGGGAAGAGTTAACCTTCTTTGGCATGCAGCAGTTCCCAGCAGAGAGTCTCTCCCAGGACAGAGAACAGACCTGTTTTTTGATGGGAACTCATAAAAGATGGACCTGCCTGTCCAGAGCTGCTCTTCACCATCAGCAAAGAGAAAGGCTGCTTTCACCCTCTTGGACTAGTAAAAAAAAAAAAAATCAAAAATAGCCCACACAAACCAGTTTGGCAGAGGACTGAATCATTCTGTCCCTTTTCTGCCTATGAATAAAATTCCAGTTTCTTAATGCCTGGTGAAATTTCCATCCACTTTTCTGTAATGTTCCTATCTTCAGGGGCAGAAAGCACTTTGCTATTGGTGTGGGACAGATGTGAATGGAAACTGGATTTGCTGGGGAGGGGAGTGTCAACAATTCAATAACTGACTCTTCTCCTGCCCTATTCTCTCTCCCCCCCTCCCTCCCCACACAGATGGCAAAATCCGCCTGGCCACCTTGGAGCTCGGCTGCCTCCTGTTGAAGCAGCTGGTGTTCAACAAACACGGCAGCATTATCAAAGATGTGCACCTTGCTTGTTTGGAAGTGAGTCTTTTATTTAAAAGAAGAAGAAGAAAACACTGTCTCCCAGGGGAGATTTGTCCTGTTGGGTGGATCTCTCTTCCAAAGTAAATGGTCGAAGTGCAGGGGACCATTTCCCCCTTGTGCAGCTGGAGCCTGTCCCTGCTTTTTCCAGCAAGTGCAACAGTTAGCGCAACTCTGAGGCTCAAGCCTCCTCTATGTGAAGCTGCTTCTTTCCTTCGGCAGTTGAGTCCAGCCACCCCGCCTTGGCCCTGCGACCTGTGCGCCTTTTGACTTGCGACCCTTGCCAGCAGCAGTTCGCTCTTCTTTTGTTTCCGCCCAGGCTCTGTGGTCCTTATTAAGGAGGGCCAGTTTTTCCTTTCTTAATCATTTTCAGAGAGCAAATAATTCCTGTTGGGCAGGAGAGATCATGCAGGGAGGTGGCATGTTACTTCTGTGGTCCTCAAAATGTTGTGTCCTGAACTCTGAGGGTTTTTCCTTTCTGTTTAAGGGGGCAAGAGAAGAAAGCGTTCACCTGGTGCGGCGTTTTTACAAGGTAACCTCCTGCCCTTTAACTCTCTCAAACCAAATTCTGGAAACATCCAAGAGAGCTGGGCGTGACTGTTCAGTTTCCAGAGAAACTCTTGCAATTGGATGCCAGGCATTTGATCATTTCTCTCCTGCTCGATTGAACTTTTTAACAAAAATGTGTCGGATTCTGATCAGTTGTGGCCTCTGAGCCACTTCAGGTTTTGAATGTTCCTGCATTGAATGATTCCTCATCAAGTTTGCATGGAGCAAACACAGTTTCCAAGCTGGCAGATTAACTAGATGGAATAATTATCTGGCCATTATTGAAAGGGACCCCTCAATGGAGCTTGTCTGACAGAGGCTAGTGGATCATCATTTTAAAGGTTTAAATAGTTGTCCAGGAACTCTGGCCAGCTGTCAGATGTCCCAGTATGTCTACAACTGATTTAATCGAGTGCTTTAGATATTGTTGGAAGATAATCTGTGTCAGAAACATGTTGGTATCGTATAAAGCTGCTGAATTGGTATTTCACTCCCAGGAAACAAAAGACTAGGAACATGAAAGAAACACTTCAAAAGCAGTGGCATCATTAAGCAAGTGCCCTCTGTTACTGGCAGGGCAAATTAGGGAAGAATAACCTTTCCTCCTGATAAATACTTCTTTAAATAGAAGAAGTAAATTGGTGTTGGAGTTGTACTCATTCCTGTGTGGGGCAGAAGTAGATTTTCAAGAAAATGGGATAATGGAAAGGAATGTTGATTTAACCCCATCATTAAAGAAGAAACATTACCACGCTAAAAATGCCTATGCAAAGAAAAAAATGAAATCCTTTACTTTCTTTAAAGGGAGAAGAAATTTTTCTGGATATGTTTGAAGATGAATATAGAACGATGACCGTAAGTAATAAATTGCCAGAGAGATAAAAAACTGGCAAAGTGGATCATTGTTGCAAACATTTTAAAAAGTTTTGTTTATAAGCACTGTTGTTATTAGTCTTTTATCAGTCCCTTTTAAGAAAAGGGAAGGAAGTATTGAAGACCCATAAAATAGGCAAAATATCAGTTAAAGATGAATACGCTGCATAAATGGAACAGTTGAACAGGGAGACAGCTGGGTGTGTTGGCAAAGCTGGAGAAGGGATGAATCTGAGCTGCGGAAAGGGTGACCCTCCCCGTTCAACCTCTTGTGGGGGGGGAGGCACCAAACCCTGAGGGCTGGGTCTCTCTTTAAGGGTGGATGTTGGCCACAGCCTGAGAGATGGGACCCTTCTGTGGAAAGGGCTGTCTTAGTCTTGTTATGATCTCCTTGGAAGAGGAGGAGGAGGAGGTAAGATGGACGGGCTTTGGGCATGAAGTTGAGTGTAGCATTTCCTCTTCCAGCTGAAGCCCATGAATGTGGAGTACTTGATGATGGACGCTTCCATTCTGCTGCCGCCCACGGGAACCCCTCTTACGGGGATTGACTTCGTTAAGAGGCTGCCCTGTGGCGATGTGGAGAGAACCAGGAGGGTGAGTGCGCCTTCCTTGAGGTTTTGCCCTTCAGACCTCAGTGTTCAAGGGTGATCCCCTGCCTTCTGCTGGAACCACTGCTCAGTTTGGTGGAGGTTTGCCTGGATCTCTCCTAGTTGGCCACTCTGGACCCCCTGCTCACGCCCTCAGATTGACGTGATTCTGCCACTGTGGGGACTTGCAGTGATTGTGTCAGCAACTCCCTTCCTGCCTTCCTGCCTTGTTTCCTTCTTCTCCCTCAAAGGAAATCTGCTCGGACTCTGATCTCCATGAACTTTTGCAAAGGATGATTGGAAAAGAGAAAGTAATGAGGTGATGCCAGGAGGCCAGAGAGATAGAAGCAGTCAGAGTAAGGGAGGGGGGATTATATTCGCCCCACACGTGTGATGCAGGCTAGGGGAAGTGCGCAGCCACCTGTATCTTCATGTGGATCATGACAAAAGTGTTGAGGCATGTCAAGCCCTGTTGCACAGGAAGGAGCTTCTGAGAAAGACCTGCGTCACAGACTCCGTAATCGACTTGCTCTAAAGAAGACAAATGCCCCCCCCCCCCCTTCCACTGCCGATTTAGAGGAGTTCTGGGGTCCACAGCTCTCCTCTCTTTCCTGTAAAGCTGTCAATGAGAAACTGCATGGCTGTACTGGCAGAATTCCTGCCAGACGGTCCCTTTCTTTTCTCCTGCCGTCCTGCGTGCAAATGCCCGGTCTGATTGCTGGGCTGATCAAACATTGAGGGCTCTGCTCTCAGCGACTTTGAGTGGGCTGTGCCTGGGGAGGCAGGAGGTGGGGAGCTAGAGAAGAGCGAAGAACCTGAAGAGCTTTCTTGGAAATCCCAGCTACCAGGCTGGGCTCTGAATAGTTCTCTTTATACCGCTCCTATCGCCCCCTTATCTCTTATCTTGTTTTTCACTATACAGGCTTCTGGGAAAGCAAAGGAGCCTTTTTCTTAGAATAAAACAGACTCTTTTTTTAAGGGGTTTCTGAAGGGGTCATGAAGAAAAGCCACACTATCAATCTACTTGTAATGAATGTTGGATCATTTAGTCTTGAACAATTAAACAGATTAACAGATAATCAGAGTTGGAAGGGACCTTGAAGGTCATCTAGTCCAACCGGCCACCCAAACGGGAGACCTTTCACCATTTCTGACAAACGGCAGTCCAATCTCTTCTTGAAAGTCTCAAGTGATGGCGCTCCCACAACTTCTGAAGGCAACTTCTGTTCCATTGGTTGATTGTTTTCACTGTCAGAAAATTTCTCATTTCTAGGTTGAATCTCTCCTTGTTCAGTTTCCATCCATTATTCCTTGTCTGGCCTACAGGCATTTTAGAAAATAGCTTGACCCCTTCCTCCTCCCTGTGGCAGCCCCTAAAAATAGGTTAATGTTCCTATTTTTGACAATAGTTGGAGCAAGACTTTCTGCTGCCTGGAAATAGAGATTTTAGATCGTCTCTCCAGAATTACAAGGTGATGATAGTCTTTGTACGCAGATTTTGTCCTTACAAACAAAGGTTGCATTCTAATGCATGTAAATAAGGTACATTAAAAAATTGTCTCTTTCTGTAGGAAGCCACAAACCACATCCCTTTGCAAACTCTAGGTTGAGCCTTGATTAACTACTTGATTTTTGCCAGCATACCTAAAAATGACCCAAGTGACATTTTCAGGCTGAATTCACAAAACTCACCAAATCCTTGAATAAATAAGATACAATTGCTATGGCAATTTTACATCCTTTGCCTGACAAATAAATCCTCCTGCAATCAAATGGGATGTTTAATGTATTCTGTCAACCAGTTTATTAAGCCATGAAGGGCCCCACTTTGTCTAATGAAGGCTAGTCATTCTGGCTTTGATAGTTGCTGTTTCCTGCATTTTTTGGCTGCCTTCGAAAAGGCCGCAGAGATGAGAACTGATTGAAAAAGAAATTGCCAGGCCAGCAAGTTCTGAACTGTAGTGCTGGCTACCTGTTTGATTTGGGACCCATTCATGATGTTGAGCAGAGAAGACCTCAGTGTTTCATTCCCCCACTTACCCACCATTTTAAGATCCCATCAAGGGCCATATTTGAAAAAAATCCAGGTGCAACTGCCTAGGATAGGCTTCTTGGTGTCTCTCTCATAGCTGTACAGATGTTTCCAGTTGTATACAATGTGCATACAGAGAGACACCACTACAACCCCTAGCAGCTTCTAGGAGAGGCTTCATCTGGAACCTTAGGTGGCCTACCCAGCCTTGCATCTTCCAACGTCCTTATGGAATCCTTCTTATCTTCCCAAACTGGGCTCAGAAAAAGAAAATTCAAAACTACATATTGCTTTTTCTTTTCTTTTTTCAAAAGCTGGGGTTTCAAAACCCATTTCAATTATTACTTTTACTGATAAGGACTAATTGTTTTTATCTAGCAGCAAATTCACAATGGCTTTGGGAGTTAATGATTTGCCAAATGGGCCTATAGTAAATCTTTTTCCCCCTGTTCTTTGTCATCTGTTAGATCATACTATGAAGTGGAAAGCAGTGGCAGCCATTTGCAGGGTTGATGTTTTTTCTGGGTTTCTATATTTTTGTATTCTCAGAAAATGGACACAGCAAATGCAGAGTAAAGTGCCTTTCCCCTCCCCATCAATCATCTGACAACTGACCTGGTTCCCAGCCAACCTACCCTGTGAATGCAGTTCTTTTGACCTACTGGCCAAAATTGATGGCATTTGGAGACACCCTCCCCTGAAGGGTGGGGAATACTGGTGTGGAGCTGGCTCTTTCATTCCAGCCCTGGGGAGATGATTAAAGAAGCCTGCAGTTCTTGGACCAAAGAACTATGAACTGGATTTCTAGCTGTTCCTAATTTTACCCCCATGCTACCATATCTTGAACTACTCCTGTGTACCTTTATGGCAGGCTACTCAAAACCCTTTAAAAAATCAAAGGGGAAATGAATTGGCTGGCAATGAAAAGCTGGCCTTTTCTCTTTTTTACACAGAATATTCAGTGCAGTTGCTTTAAAAAACTGTTTTATATTTTCTTTTCATTGCGGATCCTGCTTGAACTTCTTCATGGTTGCGTCTTTGTGCCTTCAGGCCATCCGAGTGTTCTTCATGCTGCGTTCTCTGTCACTGCATCTTCAGGATGAGCCAGAGACTCAGTTGCCTCTGACAAGGGAGGAAGACTTAATTAAGACAGACGACGTCCTTGATCTGAGTGAGTAGCCACCCAGGAAAGAAGCCAACCAGGAGCTGAGCTCCCTGGAGAAAATGAAAATGAAAGGCAATAGTTCTCCATCATTGTTTTGGTTCCTCCTGCTTTCAAGTTCTCTGCTTTCAGAATGCTTGCGCAGGCACGCACACACATGCACCACGCTTGATTGATGGCCTTCTTCAGTGCACAGTGTGGTCTTAGTAGGTGGGGAGGGAAAAAGATTTCAGGCGATCTTCATCATTCTATATGGTAACCATTGTTACAGATCATATGTATGCAGTATCTGGAGGACCAGCTGAGCTGAAAGAAGGCTTTTTTGTCCCTGCAAGTGCCATTTTGTGGCTTTGTGTGTGTCTCCTAATCTCCCCCTCCCCTTTTGTCTGGGAGAGGTGAATCACTTGTCACAGTAACACTAACTGGAAATCCCAAAATAGCCCCTTGACGTTCTGGTAATAACTTTATTATGATGATAAATTGGGTATGCTAGCAAATGCACTGCCCTTGTTTCCCTTTGGGTACATACAGCTTCTGTGAATAGAAAAATGTCAGTCATATTTATGGTAGTAATTACAAAAGAATTTATTTTACTGTAAAGGATATTTTGGGAAGTTGAACTCTGCATTGTTTGACCTGGCTTTGCGGCCCTAACGAAGTGAGCGAGAAAGCCCAGATGATTTCAAGCAGCCATTCAGTCCTCTTCTTCCTGCTGCCGCCGAGTACTTCCTCACCCAAAGTCCAGAGAAAAGGCCTTTTCTGTTGCCATCTGGACTTTGGGTTAGTGGCAGAGATTCAGGGAAAACAGCTCCGGGACAAGCAGTGGCTGAGAGAGGAGAGGGGAAGGGCAGACCCAATTGACGTGGTTCTCTTCTCTTCTGGTCCCCCTGCTCAGCAGTCCCACTGCAAAGGGGTGGGAAACATGATGGAAATAAGGGGAATGGGAGCCCCTGGGAAGGGAAAGGCCAGGGGGCCTTCAGGCCAGATGGTGCTCTCTACCTCTATGCTAGGAAATACTCTGGGGTCCTTTGTTGCCTTCTTGGGGGTTGTGCTTCTGGACTCTCGGGAAAAGGCTTCCCAGAGCAGAAATTAAATACGCTTGCAGACTAACTGGATATAATTACAACTTGTCTGTCAACTATTTTATATGGATGTGCTGAAACAAATCAAATTACAATATTCCTGTTGGCTTTCAAAATGGAATATTATTGCTTCTCGTATATTGATTTTTTTATTAGTACCTGCTTCGCCCTCCCTCTCTCTCTCTCTTTTTTAATTTTCAGTAATGCTCATTGATGTGATTTTAATGTCTATTCCTGTAACCCTGACTCTGTTTCATAGAACAATTACAATTGTGCTTGGGTGCATTAAAGCACATTTTGCAATTCAGTTCCCAACATTCTGATCGCAGTTATTGCAGTGATTAAATACTGGTTCGGCTATTTTTCCTGGAAGCCAAATTCTGTTCTGTGGAGATTCTGTTGTCTTTGGCCTCAATGAGACCAGCTCTTGGTCCATACGTTCTGTCTGTGTGGAGTAAGAGACTGACCCCTAGCACTCAGTGGGCCAGCCAGGCTGTTCCAACCAGGCACCAGGCAGGAGCTGCAGCAATGGTGATTCTACCCCATCTCAGCCGCCGATTGCAACCCCAAACTTTCCTTCCGCACCTGCCAAATGTTTGTCCTGGCACTTTGCTCTGGATGATAACCATGAACTTTAAAATAGGCACACTGACATGCCCTCGCACCCAACCTGCGTTTAGTTCTCTTCTATAGAGGAGAAGGACACCCCCGTTGTCGAGGGAACAAAGGATAATCAAAGCTGAGCAAAGTAGATGTTGGTGGGTAGCACAGAGAAGTTTTCATTCCAATCTTTCTTTGGGTTGTCAGATGTGGGTCCTTTCTGGGATAAAAAATACCAGATAAAGGGGTGAACCTCCCAATAAAAATGGTTGGAAAGAATGCAATTCAAGAGTTCTCTTTCAGGGAAACCCACTGGATCACCTCGGTAATGGCTCTCCTTCCTGCTCTTCTTCCTTCAGATAACAGTGATTTGATTGCCTGCACCGTGATCACCAAGGACAGCGGTCAGGTCCAGAGGTTTCTGGCGGTGGATATTTACCAGATGAGTTTGGTGGAGCCAGATGTTGGGCGCTTAGGCTGGGGAGTCGTTAAATTTGCTGGCCTTCTGCAGGTGAGCCTAAAATTTGAAGATGCTTCAGGTTTTGAGCAGCCTAAAGCAGGGGTCTCCACCCTTGGCAACTTTAAGACATGTGGATTCAACTCCCAGAATTCTGGGAGGTTGGAGACCCCTGGCCTAAAGGACAGCACAGGTGTCGGCATGTCCTGGCAAATGGACCCTGCAGCCATGTTATAACAAAGCCTTCCTTGGCCACTGGTGGCGAGGAGCTCAGCCCCCCTCCCCCGAGTGGAGAGGGTTAGTCTCCTGCCCAGAAAAGCCCCCAAACTCTTCGGGTGTTCCCGAGGCTGAAGGTGCAGAGACTCCTCCTGGGTTTTTCAGATGAGAGTGGCAACTGGGGTGTTTCCAGAGCAGGGATTTGTAGCTGTCTTCTATTTCACCCTCTCTAAGCCAGGTGGCTTACCTTTTTTTGCTCCAATGTACCTGGGTGGCTGCTGGTGCACACAGTTCCCTGCAAGAGGAGACTTGCCAGTATTTGTTTGTGGCTAACCAGCTTCCAGTTTATTGACACCGTATTTGGGGTTCATCATGTCGTAATTGACTGGCTCCACCCAACATGGGAAGTCAGCTCAATGAAAGATCTAGCAGCTGCCTGGGCAGAATCCCTGGCACTCAATTTGTATTCATTGTGGTTGTTTTGTGTCTTATGCAAATCCAGCCCCTTTGGTTAGCAAACCTGTTCTGTGTATCATGCAAGCAGAAGAAGTGACTCCTGAAGCTAGGCTAGTGGGCTGTGTGAATGCAGTCAGTGTGTTGCCTCGTGCCGCTCCAGGGCTGATGCCCCCTTGCTTAGCCTTCTCTGTTCATAGAAGAGAGCAGAGCGGGCTGCTTTGGCTGCAGTGAGAAAGGCTGCCTTGTCTTTTGCAAAGGTAACTCGGGTGCCTGGGCCGGATCTTGGCTCTCAGCTCTGGTCTCTGCTGACCCCCTGCATTTCCCTGCTTACCCCTTCCAGGACATGCAGGTGACAGGAGTGGAAGATGACAGCCGGGCCCTGAATATCGTCATACACAAGCCGGCTTCCAGCCCGCATTCCAAGCCCTTCCCCATCCTTCAGGCCACCTTCGTTTTTTCAGATCACATCCGCTGCATCATTGCGAAGCAGCGCCTGGCCAAGGGAAGGATCCAGGCTCGGCGGATGAAAATGCAAAGAATAGCAGGTACCGGCCTGGTCCCCTCGTTGCTCTCGGGGTCCCACTGGGCTTCTTCCCCTCTTGCAACCTGGGCACATCAGTCAGAAGCCCTTCTTTGTTCTCACTTTCCTTTTCTGGGCTAGTCTTGAGAGAGCCGTTGTGGAAACACGGCTCCCAGATGATAGTAAGCCAGCCAGGGAGGAGCACTTACCTGCAAAAGGAAGAGAACTTAAGGCCTTCCATGCAACGGACCTGGCGTCCCTGCATGCTTGTGCAGTCTCGGCTTTTTTAGCTTCTTAGCCAAACCGTAACATGTGTCTCCTTGAACCCAGCACTTCTGGACCTGCCCATCCAGCCAGCCAATGAAGTGATGGGCTTTGGACACAGCTCAGCCGCCACATCACACCTGCCATTCCGGTTTTATGAGCAAGCCCGACGGAGCAACTGTGACCCAACTGTGCAGCGCTCAGTGTTTGCCTCGGTTGACAAAGTCCCAGGTAAGCTCCCTCCTCCTCCCCTGGGTGCATCTTAGGTAAGACGCCACGGTGAGGTTACTGCATTGTGGCAGAGAAAGGTGTGACCTGGTGTTCTTTGGCATTCTCTTTCTGCGATAATATTTGTATTATTTTTAGATGCATCTTCATTTAAAAATCTTCACTTTGCCACCCTGTAAGCAAGAATGCTGCCAGGGTAACATGAGAAGAAAAATCAGAATCCAAAAACACAATAAATGTAATGAGTTAAAATGCAAAAATAAAAAGGTAACCTTTCTTTAAAAAAATAATTAAAACTTGATAGTGCTGTTTACATACAAACCAAAAGAAACTCTTTGAGGAACTGTCCCGGTGGGCACTTGGGGGTGGGTGGGATGGGGGTGGGGAGAATCTTGAGGGCTTATAGCAACCTGGCATCTCTCCAGCAAGATTTTTTAAATGCTCCAGATATGTGCCAATGTTGCCTTGTTGTTTCTCTAAAGAAATATTTATCTGAGTCTGCTTGTGATGGAGCCTAGTTGGGAGAGACTTAAAAGTTTGTGAGAAGAACCCCGTGGGTAACAGCTGTTGCGTTTAGATTATTTAATATCCTTAGTGTCCATCATTTCTGGTTGTTTTATATATCTATATATGCAGAAGCATTTAAGCCTGGTGCTTCTGTTTGCAGTTGTCTGTGTTTGTGTTGTGTGTTATGTCTCTGGTTTGTGAATCCCATAGAAGTTGTCTCTTGAAACTCTCTGCTTTTGTTGATTAAAACAGATTAATCTCAAAAGTTATTTAAAATCTTCAACTTAATAAAGATCGGAAACTATGCTATTTAAATCATTGATTTAAATCAAATTTCCTCTTGTCACCTTTGCTTACTGCCTAAAAATAATTACTGCTCCTGTGAATACTGAATATTTTAAAACTGATTTTTTATAAGCATTCATTCAAGGTAGGTGTGATTCTCGTTCTTAGACTGTGTGGTTGTGAAAAGAGATCCTATAATGTTAGAAAGTGATATTTTAAAGAATGAAACGACCCAAATTGATGGACCAAAGCAAAACCTTGATAATTCCAGATTATATTAAATACATTTCTTTTGATATTGCCTAGACTAACCTAAAAAAACCCTTTAGCGGTGCACTCCGGCTAGGAAACCCAACCCAGAAAAGGAGCCAGGAGGGAAGTGCTGGAAAGGAGGCAGGCAGAACCGGCATGGAACTCAGGTGGCAGCCCAGTCAGTGCTTGGGGAATGGCTGGGCGGCCTTTCCAGCAGGTGGCCTCCAGATGCAGTGGGGCTGTAGTTCCAGAATTGTCTGCCTCAACCATGTCGAGTGTTGGAGGCTGGGACAAACACAACTGCTGCTTGTTTGTGGGCAAGAGTGCCGGTCGTTGCACAAGGGACGGGAATTGTGTCAGTTGTGTCACACCGTGCAGTGGCCACGGTTGGAGGAGATGCTCGTACCAGCGATGCATCTGGTACACTTAGGCGCCAGGAAGCTGGACTGACCGCAAGTTGAGGACAGCTGAACCATGGTCACTTTCAGGGGATCTTCAAGGGCTGTGCTGGGGAAAAAAGCCACACATTTGGGGGCTCCAGTCGGTCCCTTTGGTACTTTCTTCCAGACTGGGGCCTTCCCTAGACCTGGGCCTTGGGGGGTCCTTGGAAGGGGCCCCAGGTAGCAGCTCTGTGGAGGGCTGGGCTGAAGGAGTTGGCTGGGGCCTCATACATCTCCCAGTGGGGCTGGGACTGGGGGCAAGGGCCATCCACCCGAGCAGGCTGGTTGCAGCTTCCTGGGTTCTGAGCAAAGGTGTTTGGCACTATGAGCGAGGTGTGTCATTTTGTGAAGATGGGGGGGGGGTGTCTCCTCCCTTTGGCTTCCCTTTTGTTGGGATCCACCCACCCAGGCTGCATTCGGCAGAATCAACGGTATCCACAGAAACCTGTTTCTGGCATCTGATTTGCGTGTTCTGGCTGAGAGGCCCAAGGTGCCCACCGGGGTTGTGTGCCCTCTCAGCAGCTGTCAATTCTGTAGCTCAGTTTGGGCCTCCAGTTTTCATCCCAGCCACTCCGCCTGGCTGGAAACCGGGATGGGGGGGCGTTCCTTGTGCTCCCTGCTTGCCCAGTGCAGAGAAGGCTGTTAAGCCATCGCCTCCCATGGCTTCTGCCCTGGAAAAAGCCCACTGGAGCCGCTCCCTGCAGGCCACAGTTGTGAAGGAGGATGCAGCCACCCATGATTTCTTGGTCCAGGGAGCCTTCTGGGTGAGCCTGGCAGTCCTGGGTCAGAAGCCTTTCATCACCCTTCAGCAGCCCCAGCTCATTTGAGGCTGCAGTGAGGCCTCCTGGCACCGCCTGGCATGGCTTTGGCCCCAGCCGGAGCAGGTGTGGTTAAAGATCCGTCCTGGGCAGATTCATTACATGAGAGCCACTCTCTTTTGCAAGCAGGGGCGCAGAGGAAGAGACTCCTCAGAAGGGACCCCGCTCCTCATCGCTGCCACTGCCGCCACCACTTCCAGTTCCTTTGCTTGAGGAAGCGATAGGCGAGAGAAGCCGGCTGTTGTTGTGGATGGAGGCTGCCGAATAGGAAGAAAAATAATCAGGCTTCCACGGACTGGGGGGAAGACGTTGCACGGAAGCTTGGAACACTATAAAGACAGCCAAGAATCTGTACCCGTCTGGCCTTCAGTGATGGGGAGGGAGGGGACCCAATGCTGGATTTGAGTGGCCCAGCAGATGGAGGAGGGCTAAGGAGGCTGTGGACAGGGGCTCCCTCCGTCCAGCTGGTCTAGAGCAGGATTGGCAGGTGGCAACAGCCAAAGGTGAGGCTCCGAGGCCTTTGGGGCCTTGGTGGCCTTGGTGTTGAGCCCTTGGGCCTTAACCCAGAACCGTGTCCTTTGACCATTTCATAAGGGTTGGGGGGGGGGGGGAGTTTCTCCCAGTTCTGCTTTTGAAATCCTTTTAGCTGGAAGGCTGACACCACATTATGGCAGCCAAGTTTACAGCAATGCAACAGAGGATTTCAGGAGAAGAAAAAAAGACACCTTTTTTAGGTAAACAAGTGGCTGTGATTAGCTTTTCTTTTCCCTTTACAAACAGGAAGGGCCTCTTTGTACCGGCAGCACGATGATGTGTCCTTCCATAGAAGTTGTAAATGACATAGTCCATCTGATGGGATTGTGAGAAGTGGCTTTGTGCTAACTGGCCTCCTAGTAGCCAAATGAGTGTTTCTAAAGAAGAAGAATAAGGGATAACATTTTGCTCAGGGTGAGATAAGCCCAGGTCCTGTTCCTTCATTTGCATTGCAAAGCAGGGAATTTCACAACATTCTGCTTTATGGCACTGCTGGTTATTTTGGATTAGGGTCGCTGAGCCTGCAGGCCCCTTTCCCATAAACCCTGTGAAAGAGTCACGAACCAGGAGCCCAGCATTGGGCCATCCTGCCTCAGGCAAAGCCTGGCTCTGTTTTCCTTGGAAGCCCAGGACACAGGCTGTCCCCAGGGCTGTGGGGAAAGTTTAGGGCTGTGGGGTTTTGTAACCATGTTGGGAAGGCTGTTGTGACGCAAAGCCAGCACAATGCCCCGGTGCACAGGCGAGTTGGGCCGGGTGTTTCTGTGGTTTTCCCTGGAGGGGCAGGGTGTTCAGGTGTCTTCTTTTTCCTTTCAACTGTTGTAGCCTGTTGCACAGTAGAGCTTAGGGCAGACTATCATGTCATCTTTGTTGCTTGGAAATTGAATTACCACAATTCATGTAGAGCAGAAGAAAAGGTGGGGTTTTTTTTTTGGGGGGGGGGGTCTCTTAAAAACCTCTCCATGCAGCCGCTGATCATTGTGTGTCTGCTGTGGTGAGGGGGGGGGGGGGGGGGGGGGCTGTTCTGTTTCAAGTTCAGCCACCAGATTCCTGAAACCAAATAATCTCTGGAAGAGAGCGAGCGATCCCTTGATTCAGAGGACTATAAAGTCGGGTCATGGCCCATTTTTAGACGGTGCGTTTTGGAAAGGGTTGGTCCCCTTAATTTGCCCTGTCAATTTCCTTTTGGACACTCTCCCCATTTTTAAAAAATAAAACACTCTTTATTTCTGAAGTCAAATATCACAGGATTGGGTTTTTTCCGCACTTCCTGAAAATAGCCACTACCTTCCGCCCCTCTGAAGTTGTTTGGCTTTAAATTATCGAGAGGAGATGAGAAGTGATGGGTCTGAAAAGTTTTGTACTAAATAAGAAAATAATGTTGTCACCTGGCTTTTCATGACTCGGTGATCCAGATGTAACTATGTTTGTCTTCTCACAATCTACTTGTAATAATAAATACCAACCATTTCCGCTTAAAACTGCTTAACATTTTTTGAAAACACACTTTCTGAACCTTGAGATTTTATTGACTGCCAGCACTTGAATGACATGTCTGTTCCTAGAAATTGGCCTTCTGTTACAGTGATTTTCCTGAAAGGGGGGGAGGGGTGGCATAAGACTTTCTTTGACAAATGCCTTCATTCTGCCGGTGCCATGAACAGCTGGTTTTTAGACAGTGGAGCATCCCCAAGGTCTACCTACAAAACAGGTTTACCGACTTCTGTGAAGCTGTGGTTTTCAAAAGTATTGTATTTTCTGGCAGACATGGGTGCTATTTCCTGTTGCTGATTTTGTGAGAAAAGAATCTTTTTCATAGATTTCTTATCTCTTCAGTTGAAGGTGACAAGCTAAACATGATCACATTCTCAGAACTCTGTCGTGCATTCAGATCACTGGGGATTGAGCTGGAGATCTGGTTCCGAGAGGAGGCTGGGCCTTGCCAAGCAGCCTGCTCCCTTCTCCTCTCCTAGTTGCTGCCAGGTACCATTGTTTGTGGCGCATTGAACATGGAGTGAGCTCTGGTTATGCAAGGATTTCAAGGAGCTCAGCCTGGTTCCAGCCAGCATTTGGGCAGAGGGCAAATTGTTGGGAGCCAGGCAGCATAGACATTTGATACATGAACCCCGCACCTTTGCTGAGCCTCCAGAGCAAGACCTCCAACGTCCCCACAGAGGCGCCATGCATGAGGCTGGCATGCAGTCGTTGGAGATTGCACCCTATGGGCCTTTGCGTCGCCATGGGGAAGGGTAAACAAAGCTGCCATCATTTGGGTGGCATGGGTGACGTGGAGCCCTTCCAGGGCATCCCTTCAAATTATAGGGCGGATGTCAATGCAGCGAGTGTGGTCCTGTCATGTGGAGGCAAAGCAGGACAGAGTCACAGTTTGGAGGGTCTTGAAAATGGGAGAGGGAAGGCTGCTGACACCCGTTGCAGGGAAGGCAGGGCCATCAGCTCTTCCAGGCTAGTGGAGGGAGGACTATAAACAGGGCAAATGGAGGAAGTTGGAAGTGAGTCACCCATGTAGATGAAACACTGTGCTAAGAGTGGAGCTCCCCCACTCGATCCCAGCCTTCCCCTGACAAAGAAGTTCTGAAAAGGTTCCTTTTAGCGGGAACAGCCTTGGGCAATCAAGGAATATCATGGCCTCTTCCCTCCCCCACCCCTTTCCAGAAAAACCTGCCAATCAGTAGAGGTATCCCGAGCCCCTGGAGTCCCTTGCCTCCCAGTTAGCAGCGGTTCCTTTGGAGAGCAGCCTTAAAGAGACCCCCACCCCCACCAGCTGCTGATGCAAATGAATATGCGGCACTGTTTGGGGTGGTTTCCATGTGTGAGAAGATAGAGAGGAGTAGGGGGCTCGGGCAGAGATCCCGGAGAAGGATGGATGTGCAGCTAAGGCAGTTTTTGAGCTTGGAGCCATGTTTCTCCCCCAGGCCCTTTCAAGAGGCATGCATTTCAACTCCCAGAGTCTCCCACCAGGCAGGAAAGCGAGGAGGGGTCTGTAGGGGAATGAAAGTTGGCTAGCTGAACTCCCATCCGGTTCTGCCCAGCGGGCCCTTCTCAGCCTTTCTGCAGCTGGTTAGCTTTTTATAGCCTTGTCCTCCGATTTTAAGAACTGGGTTTACAGTCACAAGAGGTAGGAACTATTTTTAAATGCCAGTTAATATTCTCAGGAACCCGAGTCCAACATCTGGTGGGGATTTTTGTTTGTTTTGATTGGGTGGCACTTCCCCAGAATGGTGGTTGGAGGCAGTTTGTCATTGCCAGAGACGATGGGCTGTGGGGATGCTGGTGTGTGTTTGATCTTCCACGTGGATTAGCGATGTTGGGGTGGGGTTGGGGAGTTGACATCCCAGGTGCAGTTTCATGCCCCAGTCATGTTCCCCAGCCCTTGACCTCACTTGCCTCTTGCCCAGCACATTAGCCTTGCCCAGCAGGAGGTGATGCCTCCTCCTTCCCGGGAATTGCCCGGCAGAAGGCTCCTCAGCATGAGGATGATTTATGTCTTTACCGTCATCATTTGTTCCGTCTCTGTTCCTTAGGAGCCACTCCTTTGGGCTCAGCACCTCTTTGGTTTTGTTATTGGGTACCTTGTTTATGTTTTCAAATGTTGCCAAGCTGGGAAAACAAGCAGACTTTTCCCTGGCATTTCCTGGTGCACCGAGCAATTGGTCCATGGGGGCCCATGGGATTGTCAAGCTGACAGACGTGGGGCCCAGCAAGGCCTCAGCCACCTGGCTCAGTCCTGGCCTTCTGGAGTGGCCCATCTTGCAGGTGGGCAGCTAACCCGGGAGGAAAGACCTGCCTTCTTCGCCAGGTGAAGGGAGGGGGAGAGCAAACTGTCCCCCGCTGGGGGGGGGGGGGGGGGAGTGTGAGCTGGTCCTCTTCCTGTGGGGTTTATAGGGAAACGTGGAGACGGCTTTGTTGGGGAAAGGAGGCTTCCCTTCCAGCTCTGAGAACCCCCTCCAGAAGCAGAAGGAGGGGAATCTCGGGCTTGTCCAGCAGGGCCCCCTCCTGAAGCCGCATCACCTGCCCTGTTGCTGCCAGACTCGGCTCCCCCCCCCCCCCCCCCAACACTGCCCTTCTCTCCCCCCTGCAGCCTTGGGGTGTCTGTCTCCTTCGATTGTGAAGGCGCCTGCGTGTTTTCGCTGCCGGCTTCTGTGTGAATTCTGCTCCCCTCTCCTCTTGCAGGTTTTGCCGTGGCCCAGTGTCTCAACCAGCCCACCCCTTCCTCCTCTTCCTTGCTGTCCCCGTCGTCCAGCAGGAGCACTGGGTGCTACGACTCGGCCGTGGCCAGCTCCGCATCCACACCCTCCGTGGCACAGAGCCCATCAGGTATCTGCACCTGGCCTTCTAGCACAGGCGACTCTGGGGGGCCGAGCAGGCGGGTCATAAACTCAGTCTGAACTCCACTTGAGATTTTAATGAAGCTACTTAATTGCACAAATACCATCATTCATTAAGCAACTGTTCTGGAAAGCATAACACATTTAAAGCGATCTGCCAAGTTATTTTTCCTTGGAAACAGCTTCTCTGCAGTTCGGGCAAATGAACTAGTACTGCCTGAAAGCCACACAGCTTTGGATCCTGCCCCATTCACAGGGCTGACCCCACCCTTCCCAGTGCTGGGTTAACAGGAGGGGTCATCCTGAGCCACTTAAAGGAACGTTGCTCCAAGCTGTTCCCAGTGTGGGCCCCGAGGAGCCGGCTTGGCTTCTCTGCAATGAAGCTATTGTGTCCCAGGATGATGTGTGGATGCCCCTGTTCATCTCCCACCTTCTTTGGCAGGAATGTAGAGGTCAGGTTTAGTATGGCTGCAGTATTACCACGCGTGTTTTTAAAAAGCCTTCAAAATGATTCGTGTAAATTTCCTATTTTTCTGCTCTTTGATACACATTTTTGTGTAGATATATTCCAGCTGTAGCTGCAGGAGGAAGAGTGAAAATAACATTTCAAAATTGTATCCTGGGACAAAGCAGTGGGCCAACCTGGGTGTTGCTTTCAGGCGAGAGAAGGGGAGAACTTGCAGGCCGAGCTTCATGTCAAAATCCCTCTTGCAAAACTCAGATTTAGTTCCCTACCCAAATCCATCTGCTCCAGCCTCATTCTTGAAGCCTTTCTGTGTCATGCCTAGAAGTGGTAATTTGCTTTGAACCCTCCCTAAAAGTATTCCAAGGAACCCCTCCATATTTACTTCCTCTCTGTCTTAGGGGCCTTAAACCTGGTCCTCAAACAGGAATTCTGGGGAAGGAAAAAAGGACTCCTCAAACCAAAGGATGCCTATGACGGGCGAGTCGTTGCCTTTCTCAACCATGGCAACTGGCAGGCGTGTGGGCTTCAATGCCCAGAATTCTCCAGCCAGCATATGCTTTCCTAGGGGATTCTGGGGGTTGAAGTCCAGTTGCCATGACTGAGAAAGGCTGCTCTGTAGTCCTTCCCAGGGGAGGAGAAATTGAGTGATGGCCCCAGTCAGAGGGAGGGAGTGTGGCAGCAGCTTCCCCAGCTAAGGGGTGGCACTGAGAGGCAGAAGCATTGCTGGCCACCAGACTCCTTTCCATGGGGAGGCTCTGCTCCCTGCCCTGCTTTGGCCGAATCACTGGCCTCTCAGCTGTGGACCCCACAGGACGACAAAATGGGAGTGCAGGACACAACCCAGCACAGGGCAGGGCTGGCAGTTTGCCCTTCAGCGAGACCTTCACAGCAGCAGCCCTTCAACTGATAGGCTGCTCCACAGTGCTTTTATCGCCCTCTCTCAGCGGTTTGCGGAGCCCCCAGCAATAGGCTGGGGCCCTTAATGACCAAAACCCCTTCTCAGGTGTCTTCAGGGAAGGAGGGGAGAAATGAGAAATGTGTGGTCTAATCGGAGGAGGAGTGAGCCTATAATGAGGCAACTCCCAAGAGGCTGGCAGACTTCCAGCTTTGCTTTTTTCCTACTTTCCCTTGCTGGTTTTCAATCCAAGGATTTTGCTCTGGCTGCACCCTTGCTTCCCTGCAGGGAAAATTCTTCCTAGCCCCTAGAAACTGGTAAGAGGAAGCTCTCCTTTGGGCACCCAGGAAAGTCCCTTTGGTTTATGAAGAGACTGTTTGCTGCACAGCTCAGAAGGGGATTTCAGTGCTTTCCTTTGGATCAAAGTCTGTTCCCCAAAGCTCTTCGCTTTCACCAAGGTGGCCGTTGGAGAGAGTTGCTGCAAAGTCCCTGGTGCTGCTTCCATTTTTACAAAAAGGTGGAACGGAGAGGAAAAAGATTGCCGAGGTTGCTCCATGCGGGTTGAGTCTCCACCTCGCTCTCCCCCACTGGCCTTTCCTGGCCAAGGACAGGTGGCACCAGGCCCAGGCAGCTTTGTGCCAGACTGCCCAGGCTGCAGGGAAGCAAAGGTCCACCTGCTATATCAGTTCTGCCAGTCAAGGCCTCAGAGCCATCCCATTATGGGATGGGTTGGGTGACCTGAAGACGCCTGCTTAGCAGGTGTGTGTGAAGTGCGAGCAGAGGCGGCCAGACTGCCCCTCTGAGCCTCACGGGGAAGCGCCCCCCCCCCCCAAGGCCCAGCATTCCCGGTCAGCCATCTGTGGAGGTGCCCGTGGTGGAGGGTCTCCTTACTTTCAGGACTTCAGCTCTGGAGGGTCTCTGGTTGGGTTCAGCTCTGGAGGGTCACCTGGGGCTCTCCAGCTGGGTTGTGGCGAGCTTTGCATCCCGAAAACAAACAGAGCGGATCCCGGTGGGCAGCGTTGGGAAGAGCACAAACAGGAGGCGGAGGCGGCATCAGTGCCTTCCCCCTCTCCTTTGCCCCCCCCCCCCAATAACTTTCCAGGCCATTTAGTGTGCTAAATTCCGTGTTTGTCCCAGCCTTTTTCTATCCTGCTTCCCATGTCGTCTTTTGGGTTTAAATCAACGAAGCCGTGCTTTTAGCTTTGTATTCCAGGCGCAGGATTTCAGGCCTGCTATGCAGAAAGATCAATTTCTCCACCACATAATTTATTGTGGTTGTGAAACCTCTGAAAAAGCATGCTTGCTTCCTTTGTAAGTGGGGAGGCTGGCCTTGTCTTGGGGCCCTGTCCTCAAGGCAGGCCGAGGATACGGTCCCTGCGGGGCGGGCGGCGTCTCTGCCTTGGTGGCGGTTGTGTTGTTGTCACTCTAACGTGTCCTGCTTCCTGTTTCCTTCCTCCTGTTGTCCCCCCCTCCCCGCTCCAGTTGTGGAAGGCTTCCTATGATATCTCCCTGTGCTTCCCTCTAGTAAGGCCGGGCAGGAAAGGACGCCGGAGAGTCCTTAGTCTTTCAGAGGCTGACAGTCATGGTGGACACTGGGTTTAGGCCGTCCAGCAGCAGTGGCCCCCATCCTGGCCAAGCCCTTTCAGGCAGGTGTCTTTGTGGATGTGTTTTTGTGCACCCGTCTCTCGCACCCAGATCCTGTGCTAATCGGGCAGCCCCTTCCCCCCCCCCCCCAAATCCTTTCCTCCCCTTCTCAGGGCCCGTTCATCTCCCCAGCCCCCCTCCATGAAGGAAAGGCAGTCCTCCCCTTGGGGGCAGAGGAGGTCTCTGGGGGGGTCTGATCGGATCTGACAAAGCCACGGGAGGAACCGGCCTGGCACTCAGAGCCAGGGAGCCCCTGGAAAGAGGCACCTCTTCCTGCCGTAACCTCAGGAGCTGCTGGGAGGTAAACTGAGCGGAACCTGAAAACTTGGAGCATGGCTGGACTGAAGCCAGCTGGTTTTGTTAGCATGAAGGCTTCCTTTGGATTTGCCGTGCGTTGGCTACTTGGCTTTATTTGCATTCTGCTTTCAGCCCAGGATGGCTTTCTTCCCATCTTTTAATTTTGAAACCCCCATTTTTCTTACTCCTTGTAGAGGGGGGGAGGGTTCCATGGGGAGGGTCCCCTGCCAGGACCTCCCTGTTCTCCCATGTGGCCTCCTCCCTCCTCAGCCGACGAAATGCTCCGGCCAGGGACCATGCCCGGTGGGGAGGGGGTCTTACCTGACCTGCTGAAAGAGCAGCTCCTCCAGAGACATCGAGGGAGAGGGAGGCTGTTTCCCAGCAAGAAAAAAATTCTCTGCAGATGAGTGGCAGAAAAGGCCAGGCCTCAACTCTCTTGCCCTGCTCCTGGGTCCAAAAATGTGTTCGGGTGCCGAGAGGCGGTTGGCCTGGCTGGCAATGAGGCGCCCAGCCAAACCATGCAGCTGGTTTCTCAGCCCGGTGCCCAGGGGAAAGACCCCCAGGGGGCCTTGGGCCTTGCTCCAGTTGTCCCGCCAAGAGCCCCTAAGTGCCTGTCCCAGCCACCCTGAGCTACCCACCCCCCACCCTGCCTTCTTCCTGGCAGCCGAATCGTGGCTGGGCAGCTGTGGCCGCGGAGCCTCCAGGTCCAGCCTTTCCCTGGTGATACGTTGGGACAGCTGGAAGAAGGGCCGGTTTTAATTTATGGGAGCCAATGATTGATCAACCGATCAGCCTGACTAAAGCCAAGGTTGCCTTTGCTGATCAGGAAAGAGCTGGGCTTGCAGACATGGCCCCGCTCCCTGGCAGGAGGGACGCCAGGGGCAGCCAAGGCAACCTGTCTGAACAGCAGCTGGCCTTGGGCACCCTGGCAGAGGAAGCCCCTGGCAGGCCGAGAGCAGCCTTCCCTGGAGTTTCAATGCTCTTTCCCCCCCCCCCCCCCGAGATGGGCATGGGCAAAGGCTGACCAGGCAGGGGCTGCTTCCAGGTCCCAGCAGCTCAGCCTCCTGGCCTCCCCCCATCATCCCCCTCATCATCACTGCCTTCTCCATCATCCCCAGCGGGACCACTTTGAGCAGGGAACTGGGCTCGCTTCCCTCACTAGGCAGAGCAGTGCAGGGGCTTGTGCGACTGGCTCCCTTCTTCACCCAGCGGCCTCTTCCTGGAGTGCCTGCTCTCTGTGCTCCAAGAGGAGCCCCTCCTTCTCCAGGAAATCTGGGAGGGTCCCCTCTTCCTGGGTAGGGAGCCTCTGAAGAAACGGGGAGGCCTTCCCTTCCCCCCCTGCATTGGACTGGTTCTTCCCCTCTCCCCTTTGCTTTTCCCCTTTGAAGCTTTGAATGCCCCCTGCCTTCTCGGTGGGAGGGGTCTGCAGGTGCCTCCCCCCCCCCCCGCCAAGCAAGGGTCCTGCTGAAGGTTCTTTGGGGAAGGGGTCAGTGTTCCTGAGGCCCTGGGCAGAAGGAGACCCTGACCCAGAGCTCTGCTGCTCTCCTTCAGGTGGCACCCGTTTCCTTTTCTCCCTCACAAATGCCCGCTTGGGGCGGAGTAAGGGAGACCCCAGCACCCTGGGGCACAGAGGCCCAGGCCATAATGCATCAAGGCCTCGGCGTTAAAGTCAGGCTGCTGAGTGCCTGGGGGGAGAGAGGCATCTTTGTGGGGTCCCTGTTGGGAGGTCACCCTAGCTGGAGGTGGGGAGGCTCAGGGCCATCCTCAAGGAAAAGGGAGGGCTCCAAGGTTACAGGAAGGAAACGTTCACTGAAGGGAGAAACCCGCAAGGGGGGGGGGGGGGGGAGAGAAGGGCAGATAGCAGTGAGCCAGCCCTGGGTTAGCCAACTTGTACCCAGGTTTGGGCAGGACCGGCCTAGATTGCCTGGGTGCCAGGCCGACCCTCCAGGGTGTTGGGCAAAGGAAGCGAATCCAGGGCGCCTGGCAGCCCTTCCTCCGAATGTGACGGGCAGCGCCCTTTCCTCCCCTTCCACAGATGACTCGGCCACGCTGGAGCAGTCCCTGCCCTCCTCCTCATCCGGTGACCTGAGACCTGGCAAGAGCCACTCGAGGAGCGAAGCGGAGACGAACACCTGGTCGCCCAGCCTGGTCCCTGCCCCGCAGCCAACCATCTCCCTGATCTCCAAGGACAACACGGACAGCCTGAGCATCGAGTCGCTGACCCTGGTGCCCCCCGTGGCTGCCGACAGGATCCTTGCCGTGGGCACTGCCCAGTCCCTGGCAGCGGAGTCGGAGGCCTTCGCGGACCAGCAGCAGCAGCAGTCCTAGCCGTTGCTCGGGCGGTGGCCGAAGGGGGAGGGCAGACCGGGCCTCGCCCAGGGCACCCACAGCTGGAGGCCTCCTGCTGATCTGCCCCACACAGCCAGGCGCCCAATTCTCTGAACCAATAAAGAGGAATCCGTGTTTCTTTCAGGGGGGAGTCCATAGGAGGCACCTGTGGGACGCTGCTGCCATGGGCCCCCCGGAAGGGGTTGGGGACGTTTGGGAAGGCGCTGCGGGGGTTGGCTCTGTCCCAGCTGCTGCCAGCCGAAGCTCCCCTGCCACAAAGCCCCCCTGCCGGCTCCCTTCCCCAGAGGCTCTGCTCTCGCCCGGCCTGGAGGAAGCGAAGAGGGGTTTCCCCCATGAATGCCCGTGTACACACACACGCACACACACACGCACACACACACTCCCTTTGAGCAGAACTCTGCTGGCCTGCCAGCCTTTTGGGTTCCTTTGATGAGAGGGCAGGGCCAAAATCCTCGCTGAGCCGGCCGCTTGAATGCATAGCACCCTCAAATTTAATATCCCGCTTGTGTGTCTTCCCTGCGAAACGATTTTAACCTGAAGTCGTTCTGCTACCGGGGGGGGGGGGATT
The DNA here is from genome assembly GCA_015471245.1 of Laticauda colubrina. Taxonomy (NCBI): domain Eukaryota; kingdom Metazoa; phylum Chordata; class Lepidosauria; order Squamata; family Elapidae; genus Laticauda; species Laticauda colubrina. The sequence goes on from BLBF01000067.1 coordinate 13,008,305, forward strand.
TACAAATACAGAATTTGGATTTTTTTGCATACAACTGAAGGGCTGCTCTGGGTGAAGACACGGAGGAATGTCGTCAACCGATTCGTGTAAAGGATTTCAGAGGAATGTAAAATATTTTAGCTTACGGATCCTGTCCTTCATTTCACTTTTGTTGGGGGGGTGGGGAGTAGAGTCTCAGCCACAGCTCATTCAAATGAAGCCCCCCAATGAATCCGGGGGCGAAACCGATGGCTCCCGAAACGGACAATTGGCATTTCAGGGGGGGGGGGGCTTAGCTTCTGCCCCCTTATTGTCACATGGGGGAGCTGGGAAGGTTGGGCAAGGGCTTGCCCCCTCGCTCTGCCCACCAAGCCCCTCCTCGGGCATCTCCCCCCCCCCCCCTTCCCGGGGCCCCCCTGGGGGTTCGGCCCCTTGGGGGGGGTATGTGGGGGGGCGGGTTTTTCCTCGTAAGAAAGGCTCACGGACCTGACTCTTCGCGGGGGGGGGGGGGGGGGAGGCAAGAGCTGTTTAAGCCCCAGGAGAGGAGGAGGGCACCCTGGAACTCTGCAGCTGGCCGAGGGGTTGGGCAGAGGGTGGGTCCCCAGAGAGCCACTGGCCCTCCCTGGAATGAGACCCTGTCACCCCCTCCCCGATCCTGGCTGTGATTCAACCTTTGGTGAGTCACAGGCTCCTTCCTGATGCAGAGACAGACCATGCCATGCTGTCTTTGCCTCCCCCCCCCCCCCCCCCCCCCCCGCTATCTCCCTCTGACTTTTCCTTCAACAACGGGTGCTTTTTTTTTTTTAATCCAGGCTGCCCAGGTTGACTTGTCTGTGACCGATGATTTCCCAGGAAAGCAGCTGATGGTGTTCAAACAGCAGCCCAAAAAAATTCCTGGGAAATCAGCAGCTGCAGCAGCAGCAGCAGCTTCATCAACGGAAAGCAAAGTTCTTGGGGGGGGGGGGGGGGTTTGCGGTGTGAGGGACGAGCCCAGCAGCAGAGGAGGAAGGGGGCTGGGCATTAGCTGAGCCCAAGGTCTCTGGCTCCCAGCCTTTTGGGTGGGCTAATGGGGCCGGGGCTGGGCCTGCCCGCCACCCCAGCTGAGAACGTTGGGGGTTGTAGTCCACCCCTCCAAGTGGGGGAGAGTTGCCACGGCAGGACACATTGCGTTTCTGTGAAACCCTCACCATCGTCCCGGAGTCATGGCTGGAATGTGGCCCTGCCCTGGTCCCAGCTGAGTCAGAATCCAGGAACATCACAAAGGATCTTACCTTTGGCCCAGAAGAGGCACGAGCCACCTCTGCAGGTATCCCCAGGTGGGTGTGGGGGAGCTTCAGAAGCCAGGTATGCCCCCCCCCATGACTGACTGTGCTCCCCCTTGGCCAGCCAAAGGATGGGAAGCCAGGCCAAAGGCCGCCCACCTGCAGAATGATCTGGGAGGGCCTGTTTTGCACAAGGCCCAGCCCCTCCTCCAAAGTCCTCCAGGGTGAGCCCAAAGCATACCCCCCCCCCCAATCCCTGGATCCTTCACTAACTGCCCAGCCCTGAATGCCAGTAGGCAGAGAGACCCAGAGGTCGGTGCTGTTCAGCAGGGATGCTGTTGTGAGGTTCCTGGAGACCCAGAGGAGAAAGCGGGGGTGCATTTGGCCCTTGCTGCGGCAGAGATCCCCCTCCATGCCCCCGAGAATTGGCCCTCTCCTGGCACGGCTCTTCCCGGCTCCCTTCAGCTGGCCTGCCTCGTCCTGAGAAGGAGGCTGGCTCTGCCCTGCGCACCGGGTGAGCCGAGTGCCCTCTGGGTCCAAGTCAAGGAGAGCAGCTCCGCTTCCCTGCAGCCTGGGGCTCTCCAGGTGGGTAGCGTCCCAGAGCCCATCGTCCCCAGCCCCAAGTGCGGGAGCTCCGCTTTCTTTGTGTATTGCCTTTTGTGGAGGAGCCCAAGCGGGAGGATGCTGGCTTCTCTGCCGGGGCCCTTCCCAGCAGCCAGGGCTGCCCAAACACGGAACGTCCCGTTCCCAAACCCCGGACACCTCACTTTCTCTGACAGCATCTACGCACAGCGATTTTATGGCCCTCCCACTAGAGGGGAGTTGAAGGTGCGAGTCCAAATAAGGCCACAGAGAAATCCCAGCGCGCTCTGAGGGGGCAGGGAGGTCGCAGAAGAGCTGGCAAAAATGGTCCCACAGCTGAACAGGGCCTTTCGCGGAAGGAACAGGCCTGGGGGGAGATTGAGTGATTCCCCCCCCCCCAGCCTCCCAAAAGGAGCCGCAGACTGCGGGCTCCCACGGTTCCCCTCATCCAGAAAGCAGCTTCCCTGTGTGGCTCCCCAGGAAGCGGCACCTGCTCGATTTGAGATGGGGCTGTTCCTTGCTGCCCCCAAAGTCCTGCAGGGACCAGGAGTAGCCGGGAGGCTGGACCTTCTAGCCCCCAAGTTGCAGGCAGAATGCAGAAACCCTGGCAGTTTCTCTGAGGCGGCATCCCCCGTGGCTGCTCAGTGAGAAGGCGTGGGAAAAGGCCCTTCCAAAGGGAGGTGCGGGGTGTGTGTGTCACATTTGCACAGGAGGAAGCTCTTGGGGGGGGGGGGTGTCTCTTTCCAAAGTATTTCTTTGGCGTTTCTTTCCTGAGCTTCGGCTGGCACAACAGCCGGGCGGAGTTGACCATTTGGGGAGAGAATTGGGCTGGTTGAGGGCAGCACAACTTGAACTTGCTTGAACCAAAGATCAAAGTTCTCTGAAGCCGCTTCAAAGAGGGCAAAGTCATCTGACTGGCATCAGGGCCGCCTTCCCAGCCTGCCCTGCCCTCGTCTCCTGCTGCCTCTCACCTGGCTCGCCCCGTGCGGAAGTCTTAGGGCCAGGAAAGGGGGGGGGGGCGTCCGACTCTGGCAGAAGGTCCCGTTTGTTTGGCTCTGCTCTGTGCTGGTGGGCCCAGGCGGACACAACCTTTGCCACGAAGGGCCTGCCGGAGCTCCTGGCCCCCTCCTGCCACCTGCATGCAGGTGTTTTGAGCCCCCCGCAAGGCCAAAGCTTGCTCTCCCGGCCCCTCTGGGCTTCTGGCAGGGCGCAGGGCTCAGAGCTGAGGAGAGGCCTGTCTCAGCCAGTCAGTTCTGGTGCAGAGTTTCTGTTTCCTCCACGACAGCTTCTTTCACTTTCCAAGGCTGCCTACACTGGGACAGGGCCTCCTTTTTGAGGTCTTTGCAAAACCCTGATAATTCTGAAGGTCCCCTGGGCAGAGAGAGCAGGACCGGAAAGGTTAGCCTTGACCTTGACCTGCAATTCGAGAGTTTAAATAATTTTGTCACCTTTCGTTTGGACTCCACAGTTTCATATGTGTAGAAACTTGAATTAAAGTATACCTCACTTCCCCAGAATTAAGGGAGAAACTAATTGAATCTAAACCAAGTTCAGACATAGCTAATTCCACTTTTCTGAACCAACAGCAAAGTTCAGAAGGAAAAGAATACCCCTGCTTCTCCAAATTTTGCTCTGTTCCTGAAAAGACACTTTGCTTCTCTCAATGGTTTGCATGAAGTATGTCTACTTGACAAAACTGAAAACAAAAATGCCTGATGAAAAAGTGCACTTCAGGTATACACACATTTTGGTGCAAGCTTCTTTCTTCAAAACTGAAGCAAACCTGATGAGATGGCCCCAGTCAGAAGCGGAGAAAAACCCAGCAGGCCGGGACCTGCCTTTTCTTGCCCGACTCAAGGAATGTGGAATGCCCAATGGCAACCCTAACCACGGTGCCCAGGGCATTACCTCCTGGTGTGCCTTCCCTGCTCCTGCCTGGGTCATCTAGCAGAAGGGGCAGGGGATGCCAGGCACAGGCAGGGGGGTGGGATTTGGGGCAGTGTGGATCCAGTTGTCGAAAGGAGCCCCTGAACCCAAGTTGCTAGCGAGGCACTTTTTGGGCAACGCTTGTGCATACAGAGCCCGCAGCTCTTTTGTGTTATTTTCTTTTCTGCTTAATTATTCCCCCAGCTTCTCTGGAAGACGCACTCTTTCTTGGTAAGAAGCATGTCCTGGCTCAAGGCCAGGCACACCCCGGTGGCCCTGTGCCAAGCCGGGCTGGCCCTGTTTCAGCTGATCGGCTTTTCTTGGGCAATGGAGGAGGCGCTGCCAGGAGGAGGGGAGGGGCCGGTAACGGGGTCCAGGTGGGCTCCACATGTTGTAGCCAAGCAACGCCTGAACCCTCACAGAGCCTGAGGAATGGGGGGGCAGGTTGCTTTAGGGGGGTCACCAAGCAGGCCTGGGGCCAGGTGTATCTGCACACACTCCAGGAAGCCTCAAATTTCTGGTCTTCTGCACCTTCGTTGGGACAGGAAGGCAAAGGACAAAGAAGTAAATACAGATCCAAAAACTGGCATGGACCCAGCAGTGGGCTTTGTCTCCCAATGCTGCCAATAATAATAAAAATAAAGCTTGGAACAGCTCACCTCCTGCAACCAGACCTTTACTACACTCAGGCATCTGCCTGTCTCGGGCTCTTGGGAAAGACTCGATAGGTAGACAAATATGCCAAAAGCCGGCTAAACCTCTGGCTGACTGGGCAACCAGCCGTAAGAACAAGCCTTTCCTCACACTCTCAAAAGTCTCAGGGGGGTTGGGGGCTCATGTGCCCCCCACAGCCCTCCCCCAGAAAAGGGGAGGGGCTGCTCCAAACCCTCCAAGGGGCTCCCTGGCAGGACTCTTGCTCAGATTCTGAGTGCTCCTTTGTTTAAGTGTCAAAAAAGTGTTTGTTCCTTGGAAGCATTTAGTGCTGGAAAGGATCCAGCTTCAGTTTCCCTAGAAAAGCGCGACAAAACCGTTTCCACCAACTTGGTTTGAGCTCTTTCCTCTGGGCTCTGATTGCTGTCAAGTTAGAAGGAGAGAGAAGAGAGCCACCCCTGGTCACTGCTTTGGCACCCGAGGGGGCAGAGATTCGAACTCAGGCCCAGGAAGGCTCTCCGTGGGGACCCTCTGTGGGCGAAGGGGACAGGGGCCATGCTGGGGACGGGGCTGAAGCTGCTGCAGCTTGGAAAAGCAGAGCTTGGAAAAGGCAGCGGCCAGCCTCCTCCCTGTCCGAAAGACACCTTGGTGAGCAGGTTATGCAGAAGCCACAGCTCTTTTTCCAGGAGGCAAAGGAGGAGGCAAAGAGGCCGCCTGAGGTCAGCTGGCAGCCGCCGCCTTGTTCTTCCACGCCTGCTTGTTCTGGCTCTGCTGGCCCCTTTCTCAGGACGTGGCTCTTTCAAAAAAACAGTGTGAAGAAAAATAAATGTCACGCCATGGATGGAAAAGGTGCATGATGCAGGTGGCGTGGCTAAGTGTCCCTCACAGCCGCTCCTGCCTCAGCCCACAATTAGGACAGGGCCTCACGACCTCAGCCATTCAGGTGTGCGGCCTCAGCTTCCAGAATTCCCCAGCCAGCCTGCAGTTTACGCGGCTGGTCACCAGCTGAAAGGCCACCATGGTGCTAGGTGGGGTTGCTATCTCCAGGTCCCTCTGCCCATTCCCGGAGGTCACCTGGAGGTCACCCTTGGCCCTCGTGGCCCCCATGGCTACCTCACAGGTGACAGTCCCAGGACCAGAGAGCCGACATTTCCCTGCGATTGCTCCATGCTCTGACTTGCCAAACGTTCCCATTCCACAGACAGACAACTGAGCTCCAGCTGCATTCTGAATCCAGGGCAGAGAAGCCCACCAAGCAGCTGGCCCTCAAGGGCCACAGGTGGGACCTCCTGGGGCCTCTGGGAGAGGCTCTGCGCAGCCGGGGTGGTGGTCAAGGGCAGGGCTGGATGGGAATGGAGTGCGTGCCTGCTGGTTGCCCAAAGCCACACGCTGGGCTCAGCTCACAGGCCCTCCTGAGCTGGCCTGGCTGGGAGGATGCTCAGACCGTCTGGAGCCGAAGCAGCAGCAGCAGCCGGGATGAGCCTGAGCCGGGATCTTGAGCCAGCCTCTCCTTCTGGCCTCGGCCTCAGGGAGGAAGAGTTCGATCTGCTGGCTCTCCTCTCTGCCTCTGCAGCCTGGCAGGCTCCCAGGTGAGTCTTCTTTGGCAGTGGAGGAAGCCCCTCCGCTCCCATAGCTTCTCTTTTCCTTCCCCCAAGAGCCTCCCTTCCTTGAAACTCTGGAAGCCGGAGTGAAGGGCCACCGGAAGACTCTTTGGCCATGGCAGCTCCCTGGGGCCACAGAGCCTTGCCTGCAGGGGTGGGATTCAACCAGTGTTCCTGCAGTTCGGTGACTACGTTTTGCACGCACATGCACACTTTGTGCACACACGTACCTGACGTGTAAAAAAAAAAAAAAACTGTGCCACCTGGACAGCTGAAAAGCGCTACGCGGGGGTGCACAGCATTTGAAAAGGCACCTTTTCCCTGCTTTTTCAACCTCAGCTGTGCCGCGCAAAGCAGCTGAGGTTGAAGAAGCACGAAATGAAGGACAGGTAAGAGCCCAGGTGGGCGGCTGGGCCAAACAGCAGAAGACACAGAACCGGTTCGGTGTCTGCTGCTCTTCAGAGCTACTGGTTCTTTAGAACTGGACAGAACTGGTAGCATCCCACCCTACTTTCCTGGATCCCAGCCCTCTTGGGTCATGATCCGAGTTCCTGGAAAAGAGAGGAAAGCAGAGCCCTGTGAGGCAGCCAAGGGAAGCGAACTCCACTTCTCCTGGCAAGACGGGGGCGGTTGTTCTTGGGGTCTTGCCTCGTCCTCCGCAGGCTGCCTAGCAGGAGAGGAAGGGGTGCCAGGAGTGTCTGGCCTGCATCCAGCTGAGCCTCCTGCTCCCAACCTCTCCTCTGGGGCTGCCTGGGGCCCTTTGGGGCTGCTATTTGGTGCTTTGGACCTGGGTTGGGACGTCAGCTTAGGCCAGTCCCAGCTTGTGCCAAGAAAGCAGCCAGCAGAGAGATTCTGCGGAGCAAAGCAGGAGCGGAAGGATCCAGCTGCTTGCTGGGCTGAAGCAAAAGAGAGAGAATGAGTAGGATTGGTGGCAACCTCTCGCCTAGTAAGGGGCCAAGCCGTCCTCAGCTGCAGGAGGTCACTCCATCCCAGGCAGCAGGGCCATGGCAGGGAGCAGCCGAGACCCAAAAGCAAACTTTGGGGGCGTCCCTCAGATCCAGATGTGCTTTGAGGTAGTGGGTCTTGGCCGCTTGGGCTCCCCATCCCTGTGGCTCATGTTTCTTCCTTGGCCATAGCAGGCCCTGCTGCCCTCTGAGGGGAGAGCAGCACCTGGCATCTGCCCTTGGGGGCTGATCCCATCCATGCTGCATGGCCTGCCTGGGAGCCTGTCCTTGGCTGGGCGAAGGTTGTTCTCAGCTGGAGATGGGCCCCCTTGGCGGGACGGCAAGAGATCTCTGCTCCAGGGGCCTGAGGCCTTCTGAGGAAAAAACCCTGCCTGAACATCAGAGAGATCAAGACAATAAAAAGCAAATGATCTTGCAATTCCAGCCCCATTTCCCTGGAAATAAGCCTTGTGGATTCGAAATCAAGAGTCCGAATTGCAGCATCAGGGGTTTATAACCCCACATAGCCATGAAGTCCAGATAAACAGATTCCAGAAGAGTGATCTGCACCGAGTTGCAACCAGGAAGGTTTGGGCTTCCTCCCTTTTTACCTTAAAGCAACAACAGCCACCCACAGCTCCTCTTCAAAGTCAGGGCCAGCAGAGGCTGAGGGCCCAAACGATGGAGTTTCTTCCCACTTCTGGTCCTCTTTGCTCTGGGTCTGGAAGTGGGCCATGGAACAAGGCTTGGCCCTTGGACGACCCTCGGCTGGGCCACTCTGGGTGGAGCAGGAACCAGACGAAAGGCTCCCTGGGATTTCAACAGAGCCAACCGGGGTCCCCGCAGTGGTCCCTGGCTGCCCCTCCAGGATCCCTTCTGAAAACGGTCAGAGTTTGTGGGACTTCTGGCCCAACTGGACTCACACTGCAGCACAGGGTGAGGCAACAGTCAGGCGAGCATCGGGTGAGGCCATGGGGGAAGATGCAGAACCCACAGGAGAAGGCCTCCCCCCCCCCCCATCTGCCTTGCACTGGCAGTTGGGATGCCTGCCCCCTGGAGCCCATGGGGGGCTTTGGATGCTGCAGCAGCAGGAGCAGCAGAGGATGGCAGGCGCTGAAGTCTGCAGCCGGTGGAAGAGAGTCTAAGGCGAAGTCTCTGATCCAAAGGCCGGTCTCGTGTTGCTTGCGATCTTCTCACCTGGCCATCTTACCTGAGGAGCCGGCATTCGATGCCCACTTGACTTCCCTGTTGAAGGTCCCCTTGATCTTGTCCTCCCTTTTTCCCACTTGAGTGGCCGAGAGAAGTGCTGACCAGGGAGGCTCCTCTTCAGAAGCAGCAGCAGGAGGGACACCAGGTACCTGGAACAAGGGCTCTGAGCGGTTGAGCCCCTTTCCTTCCTTCCAGGAGAATCCTGGCAACCCAGCCTCTCTCTGGAACCGGAGAGCCGAGGCCACGTTCAGGGGGCAGCTTTTGAGGGGCCTCCATCTTACGCCTCTGCGGCTTCCGGTGGGGCGGCCTGCTGCACCTCTAGGGGTGTTGTTCCTGATGGGCAACCAGTGTGGCTGGGTGGCTCTGCACTCAGCACCCATAACTTTGAGTTTCATTCGCACTGACCAGGCAGCTTCTCCCATAGTCCTCTGTATCGGTCCACAAAACCAACTGGAGACCCTGAAAGGTTCTTCCCACCTCCCTCTTGCTCAGGGTGTTTCAGGACCACCTCACACCTGCAGACAGCACTGCATGTTCTCCGCAAGGGGATTTCTGGCCTTGGCTCCAAAGCTGGGAGACCGTTTGGCTCTCTTGTTTTCAGCTGGGCTCCATCCGCTGCCTTGGGCTGGGCACCTTTCCAAGAAACCCAGCTTTTCCAGAAGAGACCAAGGACAAATTGGCTCCCCCTCCAGGCTTTGTGTGTGTGCACTCACAACCATGTGCAAGGTCAAGCACAGACCCATTGAGTCTCCCCCCCCCAAGTTTTATAAATGATTCAGGAGAAATTCCTTGGACCTGGCACACGTGGATCCTCCACTCCCCCAGGAAAAGGGGCTGTGAGGAATTCATGTTGAAGGCTAATGTGGCTCTTAAAAAACAATGTTTTGTCACCCAGGCCAAAGGCTGTGCCGGTCGAGGCCCCTCCCTCTGTTCCAGGTGGGTTTTGTGTTGCAAGGCAGACCTGCACAGGAAAAACCACTTCAGTGGAGGCACAAGAATGTGCCTTCTGAAATGAAGCATGTAGCCAAACCGATAGGCAGAATTCTCACCCCTCCTCCCCACATGTACGGCTGGTCCCAGGGGTGGGAAAGCCCAGAGACCCTTGTGGGGTGGATTGGTAACCAGCGTGGCAGACACTCCTGGCCTGATATCACCTCCACTGGCATGCAGCCAGCCCTGGGCAGGTTCAGCTTTGGTGCCAGCTCAGCCCTCCTGTGTTTCATTTGTCTGCTTTCACTGGTGGGGAAGGAGCAGGCCAGCCAAGTCCCCTCTTGAAAGCAACCTCTGAATTCTCCAGAATCGGCTTCCTCTTGCCAGCCCCACCTCCGTTTCCAAGAAGTCCTTTTTGTCGTTTCCATTTTTCCATGTCTTTCTTTAGGAACAATTTTGGTGGCTGAAAACCACAGCAGCCACGACCTTTGCAGGAGGCATGTTCCGCTGAAAGAGGCTTTTTAGAAAGCTCCCGGGAGGGCAGAGCTCCGTTGCTCTGAATTCTGAGAAGGGCTATTTCATGTTGAGGTGTTCTCTGTTTTAGAGGCAGCTTCATCAGCTCTGGATCCTTGAACCTGATTTGAAAAGCGATTCAGAGCAGTGCAGACCTCTCTCTGTTGCTCATTCAAGCAGCCATTTAAGACTTGGTGGGGAAAGAGGCGGCTGCTTTAAGAGTCCCCGGGAGGCCTTAAGAGGGCAGCAGCACCTTTCACCAGTGGCGCTGCCCTCCTGGGGCGCTCAGGAGCATTCATGGTGGGAGGGGGGACCCTCTCAGTGCGTTCAAGAGCTGTGGACAGGGCCAGCCTTGCTCTGTCCTCAGTGCTGAGTTTGTGGTTGAGTTCAAGAGGGGTGATGTAATTCTAGCTGTTTTCTTTCGTGGGCCTTCCAGCTGGTTTAATGCCCCCTCCCAACCTCCACCCTTTGGCCAAGGGCAGCTCCTCCCTGTTGCTAATTCCTGGGAAATCACTGCTCTGTGTTTGCTTTCACAGAAAGAGGCCAGTAAGCTCAGCTGTTCCCATTTTTGTACCCCTTGATGTTTACACAAAGCAGCACCCAGAAGTGGCAACAGGGAGTGGAGACTGGAGGTCCGAGAGCAGAACCGAATAGGAGGAGGACCTTTGGGAGGTCTCCAGAGGAGGAATCCTCCGTTGCCTCCAGGAGAACCAGATCGCAAACCTTCCCTTTGAGGGAGAAGCACTCAGAAGCCCCAGCACTGGGGGTCTCTTCTCTGCCCGTTTCCCTTCAGTGGCGACCGATGGTTCAGGCTAAGGGGCGTCGATGACCTTGAGCTGCAAAGAAGGCAGGGGAGCTAGTTTTGCAGCTTCCTTTCCTCCAGCCCTACCTGTGCTGATTGTCCTTCCAGGTGTGGGTCTTCTGTCATCATTGGTTCTGGGGGGCTGTCCTTGGGCTTTGGGGGGCAAACCTTTGGCCCAGGTGCTGACACAGCAGGAAGGCCAATCTGTGCGCTCTGTGGCGGGCCTGGGTGGACAGAGCTAATCCTGGCTCCTCTCCACAGGAAGTGGTTTAAACCTTTTCTTTTATTTATTTACATTTGTTTGTTTGTTTGTTTGTTTATTTAGTCAAGTGATTATTAGAAAACAGGTATAAGTATAAACATGGTTATGGATACATGAAATGGATACTCTTAGAGGCCCAGACAAAAAACAGGAATGGCCGATTCTCCTTCCCTGGGCTGCATTGTCAACTTCTCTCTGAGTGTCTCCAAATCTCCCCGGAGAAAACCAGCCAGTTGTGAGTCACCCAGAGGAAATGCGAAGATGCTTCAGGCCAGGAGAGGCCTGCAGAACTGGGATGGCCTGGGATGAAGACAAGGCAATTCGGGCATTTCCCTTCTGCTCCCCCACTTCTTCAGAAAGGAACCGGTCATGGAGCTGGCCGGCCTCTGCAGTCCCAGGGCCTCCTGGCACCAGTGTCACGTCCAGGCCTCTGTGGCCCTTCTCAGGCCAGGGTAGTGGGGGAAATTGAGGAAAGCCCCTCTGGCTCTTGGAGACCAAGCAGATTCCCCCACCCAGGGACCAGCTCAGTGAGCTGCAATTTGCTAGGCAAAACATTACACAAGGTCACCAAGCAGAACGGTTGTCTGCATGCAACACATGTGGTGCTTTTTGATGTTTTAGCGTGTTGTGGTTCCTTTATGGATCAGTGAGCCGTGCAGACTAAGAAACCAAGTTTGTTCACCCAGCAGTGGTGCAGTTAGTGAGATGAGTGTGTCATAAAAGCAGAGGCAGCAGGTGAGCCACGTTCTGGTTGTGGGTCAAAAGAGGCAGGAGAGGTAGAGAACAGACCAGCGCCCGGCTCCTCGGGCCACTTAGGGCCCCTCCAAATTTTCAAACCATCTGAATGGAGAAGCAGGAGGAAGAACTGGAATGGAGGGGGAATTTCCAGCCTCTCTTGGGCTTCTTTTTCTTTTCTCCCAAATATCCAGTCCAGTTTAAAATGTTTTTTAAGTTTAATTTAGGAATGTTTCAAGGCACTCCTAGGAGTTGGTGAGTGGGGAGGTCAGGGGAAGGGGAGAATACGGGAATTCTTGGGTGGCCTTCCTTCTGCAGCCAGATTTTCAGCTGCCCAGCCAGGCCAGTTCACCATTTCGGCCTTCCCAGGATGGAGGTCAGTGTGAGAAGCCAAGGTGCACGCCTTCCAGGACTCGCAGAGGCTTCGCTTGCATCCATCGGAGGCAAACTGCCCTTGCACAAGGAGGCTCCACTCAGCCCTCCAGATGAAGTGTTGATCCAGAAACACAAACGCACCTTGTGTGAATTCAGCCAACCGGCTTCAGTTGCCTTCAGCACCCCTGGGGTGGTCAATCCCCTGGGCACATTTGGGATGGAGGAAAAGAAGGCTGAACCCTGAAGGAAGCCTCAACACAAACAGCCTTCCAGCCCCAGGTGCCTTCTAAAATGCTTGGACTACAACACCCATCAGTGTCAGCTCACATGGCCGGTCCTCTTCCCACCTTGGGCTGCAGTTTAAATCAACAAATCCAGTTAGAAGGGCAGCTATTTTCACCCATCATCCACTGCTTACTTGCAATGAGGATGTGGAGATGCTAAGTGGGGAGGCCGGGTCTCCGTGGGGCTTCCCCTTCAGCAGGGTAAAGCTGCACCTTTTCCTGTGCCTTGAATCCTGGGAATTTGCTCGATCTTTCTCCTGTTCTCTCCTCCAAAGAGCCCCCTCCTCCCTCCTTGCACCTTTTCCAAGTTTTCCCCCCACCTGTTTCTGCAGAATCAATTCACAAACGGCCACCTGGGTCCCTCCATGCAGCAGAGATGATGGGCAGGTTGCTCACTGGTGGACAGTTAGAAAAGCCACGAATGTCAGTGCAGAACCTCCCTTTTAGAGTAAACAGAAAGTGGAGAAAGTGAAAGCCGATCGTTTACTGGAACTAACTACGGAGAGAACCACTGCAATTTTCTGATTTTCCTGGCAAGAAAATCTGAAGGGCTCCGAGGGCTTGGAAGAAACAAGACGCCGGTGGATCCCTCTTGAAGAACATCCTGAAGGCCGCAACTGGCCTGGGTGAAGGGAGGACAAGGGGCTGCAGATGGGCTGCAGATTAATTTGCACTATTTTAGTTCCTAATTCTGGATCATTGGCTTCCCCACCCCAATAACTTAGTCTTTAGTGCCAATAAGAGTGGGGTGGGGGGATAAAGTGTGTCCCATTTATTTTAATGCTGCAAGCAACCCCATTTAGAAGCCATCTTCAAGGAGAAGACCCCTTAGAGAGCAGGCTACATGTTCATGCAATTTGGCAAAGACCAAATGTGTGTTGCTTCACCAAGAGCTTCAGCTGGTATTGATTAAATCTTGTTGATGCCCTTGTGTGTGTTAGTCATGCTGCCTTCCCTTCTGATGTCCAGAGAATTAAGAGGGCAGAGTATTTATGAAGAAAACCCACAAGCTCTCCCTGGATTCTGAGTAATCAGCAAGAGTTGCCCTTAAAAAGAAAGACAGAAGAGAAAGATTCTCAGAAGATCCCGGCAGTCGCTTCCTGGCTGGAGAAGCAGAAGCTGCCAACAGGAGGACGGTTCAGACAGAGGGGAGCCACACGAGGAGGAGGAGGAGGAGGAGGAGGAGGAGGAGGAGGAGGAGG